>PVKB01003093.1:0-226043 GCA_004027205.1 Ctenodactylus gundi
GGGGGGGGGGGGGGGGGGGGGGGGGGGGGGGGGGGGGGGGGGGGGGGGGGGGGGGGGGGGGGGGGGGGGGGAGAGCTGCAGGGTGGAGCTTCCCAGGGGCTGCTGGTGGGTACAAGCAGGACACCTCAGTGATGGATGGAGGGACGCCAACAGCCTTGTCACCACTACCCTACTAGAAACCTCTTGGAATTACATTTTGAGCCAATAAGCAATGCAGGTCCATTTCTGCACTTCAGCCACACCTGCTACCTGTGGTCCAACTTGGTCCCCTCCCCCTCTTTTGCACCCACACTCAGTCTTTCAAAGACTAAGTTAACTCTGAGAGGACCGACTCTTGGTAGGCTCCAAAACACATTCTAATGTGCTTTTTTTTTTTTTTTTTTTTTTGAGACAGGGTCTCGCTGTGTAGCCCAAGCTGGTCCTGAACTCACTATGGAGGTCAGGCCAGCCTCGGACTCATGACAATCATCCTGTCTCAGCCTACTGAGTGCTGGGATTACAGGCATGCGCCACCATGCCCAGCTTATGTGGTGCTGGGGAACAGAACTCAAGGCCTTCTGCTTGTTAGGCAAGCGCTTCAGCCACTGTATCATTCCTCCAGCCCCTCTAATGAGCACATTTTAAGATCCTGGCCACGTTCCCATGGAGCAGTGGACCACTACCAGATACAGAGGCCGTGCGGACAGGGCGGGGCTGTTCTGCCTACCATTTGCTCCACAGCTGTGGCAGGGAACACACGGGTGAGCTGGCTTCAGAAAGGGCAGGCAGCCCGTGTGCTGTGGCTGATGAGGACAACTGAGGGCCCCTATGTTAGGAGAGGGGACACTGCCAGTTTGGACATCTCCCAGGGCCTATCAGAGACGGAAGCCACGGCAGGCAGGGTTGGGTACTTGCCTGCCAGGCCTGCTGCCGGGCCTGCACGCGCCACTGCAGCTCCTTCACCTGCTCGCGCCCCGCCATCACCGCGTTAGCCAGCTCCTGGTTCTTGGCTTCCTGCTTCTGCACATGGTGCCGCAGACTGTCCCGCTGCTGCAGGAAGTAGGGTGCCAGGGCACTGCACAGGTCTCTCTGTGGGATTCCACTGGGGCGCCTGGGGGGTCACATGGGGCCCAGGGGACAAGGGAGGGACAAATGTACAGGACAGCCCAACTCTAGTCCCAGGCAGGCTGGAGTTAGGCCGGCTCCCGAGTCCTCTCTTGTGGTTGCTTTCTGCCACCCTAGACACTCTCCTTGGCTTAGCTGTCCCTGCCACAGGCCACACACTCTTCCTGTCCACACGCGCTCATGTCCCCAGCACTGCAGAGCTGAGGGCCCCTGCCTTTGTCCTGTGGCCCCGTGTCCTGCTGGTACATCACCACTAAGACTGTGTCGGACGGAGCAGTGTGATGGCTGGGTCGGCCACCCTAGACAGCGTCCGGACCCAGAGGCCTGGGCAGGCTGGCTGACGCGGGCACACAACAGAGCGCCTAGGGAGGCCAGGTTGCAGAGGAGCAGATGGCACCACTGCAGGTTCTTCTCAAAATTCTTTTTCAACTGTAAAACTTCATCCTCTAAAGGTCACAAAAATGGCAAGCACAAAAAAGCTCTCTACTTCCTCCAGCTTGGACCCATAAGGTATGGCCTCTGGCCGCCACCCCTCACCGCTCACCCCTCACCCAGGCCCCACTCCTCCTCCTGCAAGTGGCAAAGCCGACAGCGGAGCCACCCACAAGTCAGCAGATGGATGGATTGTTCGCTGCTCTATCTCTGGCATCCAAAACAGAAGAGAGGACACAGCAGGTGCTCTGTGAACAGTCACCGAATGAGCAACTGACCCACAGCCAGCTGCCTGGCCAGCCCTATCCTGCCTCCTTTCCTTTCTCCTATCCTTCCGACTTCACAGCCCTGAAGGCACTGTTCCAGGAGCGCACCTCGGCTGGGATCCCCCACACCCTCCTGGAGCCCAGACGGCAAGCACTCGCCCAGGTGCTCCTCCCCAAAAGGAGCTCTGCATGTCAGTCGTCTCTGGCTACTGTCTGGGGTTGGTCCCCTGGACACAGGCTGGCGTCAGAGCTGACACACGAACTCCTTCCCTGTGCTTGTAGTGTCCTGCCCCTCCTCACCAGGCTGGCTCCTTGCGGTCTTTGCCTTCTTCTACGATTTTATCCAAGGAATTCAAGACAGCTTCAAGGTTCCCTTCCTCTTTAATTTCTGAGATTTCCTCCTGAGGACAGGGGAGGAAAGAGCCAATGACACCAGCAAAGCTCACAGTGGAAACATGTTCATCTGTTAACAGAGCTTGGGAATAGTTTAGCTAACTCCTCCTCTGGGGCTTTACACTTTCCTAAACATTCCAGCTTTTTCTGCAATTAATAAAGTAAAATATACAGTGACACACATCTAAAAAGAGCCTGCACCGTTGGAAGAATAGCACAGAGGTTAGAGGACTCACCAGCAAGCACAAGACCCTGAGTCTGATTCCCCAGCACCACATAATACAGGCGTGGTGGTGCACACTGGTAATCTCAGCACTTGGGAAGCTGAGGCAGAGGATTACTGTGAGTCCAAGGCCAGCCTGGGACCCACAGTGAGTTCAGGAGCAGCCTGGGCTACAGAGTGAGACCCTGTCTCAATAATAGTAATAATAATAATAATAATAATAATAATAATAATAATACAACCTGCAGCAAGCCTCTCCTCTACCTACCACCTCTGGAGGCCACAGCCCTGGCTGGGCCGCCAGCCCCATCATGGTGCCCTTTGTTGACTCCACACATCCTGCTGCTAGGAGGACCTCAGGGTGCAGCACAGGAGCTTGACAGAGACATCTCAGTTAGTCAAAGACACACAGGGTCGTGTCCTTTTTCTGTTCCCAGTCATATTCACTTTATTAAATGCTCGTTCAGTACTAGATACTCTCGCAGGAGCTGGAAGTACTAAGATGAGTAAGACCCCGTCCTGCCTTCACCAAGCTCAGTCTAGAGAGGCAGACAGAACAAAATGTAATTCCAAAGCAGGACAATGAGAGAGGGGGCACTTAAGATCCCAGTGGAAGGGAGGAGTGACTGCCACCAAAGCCTGCTGGGCACGGAGGACAGTTCTAGTGAGGTGTCAGGCACAGGGTGGAGTCATTGTCCCCAGGGGCCTGACAATCTACAGACAGACCCAAGCCTTCCACTCACCCGAATGGATGCCTGCAACTGTGAGACGAACTTGTCATAGATTCGCTGTGTCATCTCAGGCTGCAACTGGTGGAAGCGCTTGTAACAGTCGGTGAATTTCTGGTAGCTAGCGGGGAGGACAGAAAGCACAGGTGGCCGGCCAAGCACACAGCTGCCATCAGGACTGCTGGGTACCTCGGACCCTCATCAGATGCGACCCTTTGCATTTCACAGCCATTCACAAAGTCACAGGATGGCTCAGCCCCACTGTTTGTGTGCCACCAGCCCCCTCAGCCCCTCATCCTCCCAGCACAGCCCCACTGAGTTCAGGAATTGGTCTCTTAAAGCAGATCATGGGGTTGGGGATTTAGCTCAGTGGTAGAGTGCCTGCCTCACAAGTGCAAAGCCCTGGCTTTGGTCCTCAGTACTAAAATGTAAAACTCAAAAAAAAAAAAAAAAAAAAAAAAAAAAAAAAAAAAAAAAAAAAAAAAAAAAAAAAAAAAAAAAAAAAAAAGAAAGAAAGAAAGAAAGAAAGAAAGAAAGAAAGAAAGAAAGAAAGTAAGTAACTAGGCTTCCGGTCAAGACGGCGACTGAGTAACAGCACTGCACAATGTCTCCTCATCAAATCACTTAAAAAGTCAAGAAGAAAGTTAGAAAAAGCGTGCTTGGTGTAGCTAGGAAAGAGAGGAGCATCCCCCAAAACTGAAAGACGACCAGCGGGAGGCCAGAAACTCGGAAGGACCATCGAAACCGGAGGGGGAAAAAAATCCCCACGGTTAAGGAAACGGCCACAGCCAGGCTCCAAACGGCAGGCAGCTGCGGACGGAGGAAAGCACGCAGGGACCTGAACATTGGACGGAGGGGAGCTGGGAGAGAACGGAGCTGGGAGAGAAAGGAGCACACAATGGGAGAGGAGGCTGCAGGCGGGTCTGAAATCCTGAAGTCACATCGGATGAGGAGGAAAACAGCCGACTCGGTGAGGCCCCAAGCTGCCGGCATCCACAGATCACAAACAAGGTCCGGAGGCCAGAACCTCAGCCCGAGGTAAGCGCGGACCCAGATAAGTGGGAATTATTGGCAGCGAGAGGCCCCAGCCTCGGAAGCACCAACCCGCGGGTGTGTGTACTACAAACACAGCGAGGGCTCCCCCTAGAAAAGGCCCCAGGATCCCAGATCAGAAACGGGGCTCAACAGCCGTCGCAGGCAGTGACATCAGCAGGAGCCATTTTCTTCCCTGAGCACCAGAGACAGTCAGGGGTAGCAGAACCATGGGGAAACGTGGTAACAAATCTTATACAAAAAGATCTGACTCCCCAGGGGATGATACAAGGGGTGCCGAAATTGCAGAACTCAAAAAACAGATGGGCACGAGTGATGGTAACTTCTGGGCCCAGATAGCCAGTGAAATAAAGCAGGAATTAAAGCAGGAATTATTAAAGCAGGAAGCAAAGCAGGAAATAAAACAGACAGAGCAACAGCTACAACAACACTTAGCTAAGCAAAAAGCAAGCCTTGAGAAGAAATTAGAGGAGACCAAAGAAGAAATGGCGAAGTGTGGTTACAAATCTCCTACAAAATGACCTGAAACCCCAGGAGATAACATCAGGGTAAATCAAGATGAATATGGCAAAAATGATGGCAATTTCTGGGCCCAGAAATTCAATGAACTAAAGCAGGAATTAAAGCAAGAAATAAAACAGACAGCAGGAGAGCTACACCAATACTTTAAATAAACAAAAAGCAAGCCTTGAAAGGCAGCAAGAGGAGACCAGAGAAGAAATATACCAGAAGACAATGAAGACAAAAGAAGAAAATAGAGAAGAACACAGCAGAGATATAGAAAAATTAAATGCAGATATTCAGGAAATGAGAAACACACAGGTAATAATAAGCAACCACTTTAAACAACTTCAGATTTGAATGTCAGACCTAGAAAATAAAGTGACTAAGCTGCAACATAGAGGCCATGAAGAACACAAAGCAAATAAAGAAAGCAAATCATTGCAACAGCTGATAGACGATTCAAGGAGAAACAACCTCAGAATTATGGGAATTGAGGAGAAGACTGAGGACAAAACAAAAGGCTCAAAGGACATGTTTAATGAAATAATGGAAGAAAATTCCCCAAATCTAAGAAAAGAAATGAACACAGAACTACTGCAGGCATATAGAACACCAAACAACTTTGATCAGAAGAGATCCTCATCACGACACATCATAATTAAAATTCTAGAAACCCAACACAAAGAGAAAATACTAAAAGCGGTAACAGAAAAACAGAAGGTGACCTACAAAGATAAGCCCATCAGGATAATGGCAGATTTTTCAATCCAAACTCTAAAAGCTAGGAGATCTTGGAGCAGTGTCATCCAAGCACTAAAAGAACATAAATGGCAACCAAGACCAATATATCCAGCAAAATTATCTTTTAATTTTAAGGGAGAATTTAAAACTTTCCATGACAGAGACAACTTAAAGGAATTTGCAGCCACTGAACCAATATTGCAGAAAATACTTAAAGGAAACCTGGAAAGTGAAAGGGAGACCAGCGACACCAATGACCCCAGAGAAGAAGCAACAACAGCTAGAGGAGAATGAGCTGAGAAAAAAGTAGGTTAGTAATCAGTGAAATATGAGAAAATAAGATATGAAAGGTAAGGAATTCTGAAATAACTAGATTTGCCTACATGTCTGTCACTTTAAGTATATTTATGTGGTATAGATTTGACTTCATTTAATGTAGCAATGTGATATAGTTTTAACTTTGTATTGTTGTAGCAATTCATTTATCAGGTCACTAATGAAAGTTTATCCTAAGGAAACTGACTGATGTAAAGATAACCTTGTGAATGTACAAATATGCACCTTCCAGTATTCAGCTAAGGCAACTGAATTTTATGTATCTATTTATTTTTTCTCTTTCCCAAATTAACTAGTCTTTTGAACTACATGCTTAGAGTTATTTTCTAATGGGAACTGGTGGATTAGGCCAGGTGTAACAATAACAACAAAGATATAGGAAAACATGGAAAAAAAAACTTTTGATGAATGTCCCAATAAAGGGATTGGTTGGATTCAGAGAAGAGGTATCAAGATCTAACTACTGTGATCCCATTAGAGGAATAGGAAGCTGAGGTAGAGTGGTGACTTAAGTGAAGGTGCGGAAGATTAATATGTCAAACACTGTATGGTTTCTCGGACTTGGAAAACCCAGAACACAGACATTCTTTGGAACTATACGAAGTGATAGCCAGAGCCGAGGGAAGGGACAAGGAGGGGGTGGGAGGGTAAAAAACGGGAAGGGACTGTAAAGTCGATGTGATACATAGATGTACAAAACACCCAAATTCATTGTAAATACTATGTATTACATCTGTATATTAATAAAAATAGTGGGGGAAAAAAAGAAAGAAAAGAAATAAGGTAACTAAAAAAGTGGATCATGCCGTGCCTGGTGTGCCGGCCTGTTATCCCAGCACTCTGGAAGGCTGAGACAGAAGCATCACAAATTCAAGCTCAGCCTGGGAATATTAATGAGACCCTGCCTTAAAATAAAAAAATAAAACAACATCTTAGAGGTGTAGCTCAGTGAAAAAGCCCTGAGCTCAACCCTTCAGTACCAAACAAACAAATGAAAAGGAAAAAAACAAAACAAAACAAAAAAAGTGGGTCATGATAAGCTAGGGACAGTAGCATATGCCTGCCGTCCTGGTGCTCAGGAGGCTGAGGTACGAAGCTCACTGAGCCTGGGAGTTCAAGACCAGCCTGGGCAAAAAAGACAAGACCCTATCTCAAAATAACAACAGAAAAGTAGGTCATGTTGAGTGTAACAACTCTAGATAATGTCACCAGGACAGTCATCTGTTGAAACACAAATCACTCTTCTACCCCACTCCACATTTCTAACAAGCTCCCAGGCTGATGCTATGTCTGGGGACCACACTTTGAGAATGTTTAATCATTTCAGTCCCATTACAGGCTCTGGCTTTGGGACAGTGCATATGTAGCTCTGGGAAAGATTCCCTCACTCCAAAAAAATAAAAATAAAAAACAAAAAATAAAAAACCAACACACAGACAGCAACTGATGCCCTTCCTGTAGGGCACCATCTATCTCCAGCTGTTGACGGTCGTCAGGACCTCGGCAGAAGGGTAGAGCTTACACCGAGTTGCAGCTACTCTACCTGAGGCTTCTTTTTGCAAGAGGTAATGGAGTTCTCTTATTGTTCAAGTCTGATTTTTCCTTCTGACTCAAGGACTTACTACACAGTCTAGGTTGTTTTTTGATCTTGCGATCCTCCTGCCTCAGCCTCCGAGGATTATAAGAGTGCACTACCATGCCCAGCTATTCAAGCTGATCTTATTTATTTAAAAAGTAATTTTTTGACAGTTTTGCTCTATAGTTCAGGCTGGTCCTGAACTCACAGTAATCTTCCTGCTTCAGCCTCCCAAGTACTGGATTACAAGTATGCACCACCACACCTGTGTTATCAAGCCTGACTTGTGTTTGCCTGTGCTGAGGTGCAACCCAGGGCCTTGTTCCTAAGTGTAGGCACGCACTCACCACCACAGCCCGACTGCAACTTAAATCCCTATTGTCAGCACTAAGAGTTCTGACAGGACAGCTGCTGCAGCTGGAGGGACCCAAAGGCATCCAGTGCATTCCCAACTGCATGTTCTTCTTGGGCAAGCCTCGCACACACTAAGCAGGGCCCCGCCTCTGCCTCCCACCTTCTTCTCTTGCCTGCCTACTGCATTCCCCACACCTTTCCCTTCAGTAAATACATATCTGTATTTTTGAATCAGGGTCTCGCCATGTCCAGGCTAGTCCTGAACTCACCATGTAGCCCAGACTGGCCTCCAATACATAGCAATCCTCCTGTCTCAGCCTCCCAATTTTTGGGATTAGAGACATGTGCCACCACACCCAGTTTATGTCATGATGGGGAACTGAACCCAGGCCCTGCACCTGCTGGGCAATCGCTTTAACTAAGCTCCACCTCCAACTCCATCCTTAAATGAATATTCACAAAGCACCTGCTATACATTCTTTGCCCTCCAGGTACTGGATTCAGCTGTCCTGGATCTGCCAGGAGAGAGGAAGAAAGGCCACAAACACAGAGGCTCACAAAAATGTAGCGGTCGCCGCTGTGGAGAGCAGCTCGAAGGGCCAAAGCAATCCAGAGAGCTCTCTTTCCTTTCCCTGTGGTAATAGGACTGGACCCAGGGCCTACACACCTACCTCCTCAGCCCTTTTTCATTCTGAGACAGTTAGGTCACTAAGTTGTGCATGCTGGGCTCCAACTTGCAATGTTCCTGCCTCAGTCTCCCAGAGTGCTGGGATTACAAGTGTGCACCACTGTTCCCAGCTCCAACAATTCACCTTTCCGTATGGGAGGGAGTGTCAGGAATTGCCTCTCTCATGAAACAATACCCAAGCGACCAGCAGAAAGTGGCTGAGCCACAAAGAGCCCTCAAGCACAGGGAAGGTCACATTTACATTTCACTGTGGGTCAGGATGCCATGTGCATCCGCTGGTGGCCACCAGCGGGTAGGCAGTGCATAGGAGGGACGGAAGGCCCCATGCAGGGCCTCACTTCTGGGCCTGTCTGGGCCTCACTACCCAATCCCCACTCCCAACACTTTAATCCTGTAATCCCAGCACTCAAGAGGCTGAGGTAGGAAGGCTATTGTGAGTTTAAGGCCAGCTCAGGCTACCTAGTGAGTTCAGGATCAGCCTGGACTATAAAGCGAGATCCTGTCTCAAAAAAACAGTGATGTGCTGAAAGTAGCTCATAGGAGCTTGCAAGGGACAACTGCTAAACTTCCAGAAATTCTGTGGGCCTACTGTTAAACACAGACACTATTAAAAATTAAATTAGCCAGGCTCGGTGACGCATTATCTGTATCCAGCTACTTGGGAGACTGAGGGAAGAACACCATGAGTCCATGTTCAGCCTGGGCAACTTAGTGACACCCTGTCTCAAAATAAAACACAAAAAGAGCTGGAGATATAGTTCAGTGGTTGAATGCCTTTGGGTTCAATCTCAAGTACAATAAAAAAATGAAAAGAATACACACACACACACACACAATCCTGTAATACTGACTAATGCCATGTCAGTAGCTTAGAAAAATTTATACCTTGGAGATTTGCAAATACTGTAACTTAAAATCTGTTGTAAGCGTTTATCCAAATGTTTCTGGCCATGGTGACACAGTCACTTTCCAGTGGTAAACGTTCCATACTAGTTCACACTGGAGGCTAAGCCCAAGGTATCAAAAAGAGAATTCAAAGGAGCGGGAAGCATAGTTCAACAGTCGGAGTGCTCATCTAGCAAGTGCAAGACCCTGGTTTCAATTCCCCAGTACCATATAATCCCAGCACTCGGGAGGCTAAGGCAGGTGGATTGGTGTGAATTCAAGGCCAGCCTAGACTACACAAGCACAGACCCTATCTAAAAGAATCCAAAAGACAGGGGCTGACATCCTTTTAGGCAGAATCCCCAGATGTCCTGTTTTGTTGTTGGCCCCATCAGCCACGCAGTCTGTGGCTACAGGGAGGGACGTGGAGAGACATATGATGCCTGACCCAGTAGGGTTGGAATTGAAACTGGGTAATTGTGGCTTGAAACAGATCTGGCTTGGCCACCAGAGATCCTGTTCCTCCGCCCAGACCACTCAGAGGCAGAGGGCCCAAGCTAGGGGCAGTGGGCAGCAGAGAGGGCTCAGAGAAGGGGGCAAGCAGGTTCGTCTGTCACTGTTGCTGGTGAGCTCCCCCACACTTCCCCGTACAGCCTGAAACTCAATTAGCGTGAATGATCCCAGAAACGTTTGGATCCCCACATATACACAAACTGGGCATCTATGCTGAACAGGACCATGTGGCTTACCATGGAGAGGGAGGACAGGCAGCCAGACAAGGGGCTGACTCAGTGAGAATCAAGGAAAGCAAGTCCTTCTAGGAAAAAAAAAAAACGCAGACAAGGGCATAGTTTGAATACCCTGTGAACCCCCTCAAAAACACACTCAGGGAAAAGGAGGAATGTTTTAGAAAACACTGGTGACTATTCACCAATCAAGTGCAGAATTCTGTTTCCTCCCGCAAGCTGTTTCCCTTATAGACAGGGACGCCCTCTGCAGTGCTGCTGGGGCCTCCAGCATCCTCAGAGCAGTGCTAAACGACAGGACCACATGAGACTCCCACTGGGAGACCAGAGCTGAGGCGATACTAGGCTCTCTGGTCCCACCCTTGTCCACTCCTAGCCACCTCTCCCATGCTGGGCCCCAAGCCCCAGGGCCTGCACTGCCGGGGCAGAGTTCTCCCCAAGAAACCTGCCACCCGGCCTCTCTGCACTGTTCCCTTCACTCCATGGCAGACTGAGCTCCTGCCTTGGTCTTCTGAGGGTATGCAGGTAGCCACCTAGCTACAAACCTGGTAAGTATACGGGGCTTTTCTTTTGTGTGTGCGCTACTGGGGCTTAGCTCCCCCCGCCCATTTTTGGACTTTGAGACAGGGTCTCACTAAGTCATCAAGTTGCCTAAACTGGGCTTGAACTTGTGAACCTCCTGCCTCAGTCTCACAGACTGTTGGGATTACAGGCCTGTACCACCAGGCCCTTTGTGAATACTGGGTTTGCTTGGGTTCAGCTGAGTGACTTAGATCTTCTCTACCTCTGTAGGCTACCTCAATTTCCTTCTCTAATGGGAACAGCTGCATCTGTAGCTCACGAAACTACTATAAGCATTAAATGACGTTACCATGTGAAGTATTGAGTATAGCGCCTAGCACACACAAGTGCTCCCCACTGGTCCATCAGAGCTGTTCTCACAAGGCCAGATGACATCCACACTGTCCATTCCCCCTCAGGCATTTGGAACAGTCTGGAACTTCATAGCTACTGAGAGCTGAAGACCTTCCCCTTGGAAGGCAGGTGCCTAGTAAATGTGTCTTGGCTGCAACTGCATGTAAAGAAACCAACTCAGGGGCTGTAGGTGTAGCTCAGTGGTTAGAGCACTTGCCTAGCATGCACAAGGCTTTGGGTCTGACTCCCCAGCACCACATAAAAGATTAACTGGATGCAATGGTGCCTCTAACCTCAGCACTCAGGAGACTGAGGCAAGGGGACTGAGGATTGCCGTGTGTGAGGACTGGGTTACCGCCTGGACTATAGAGCAAGACCCTGTCTCAAAAAACAACAACAAAACAGAGGAAAGAAACCAGTTCAGCAGCAGAAAGACCAGCCATCAGTATTTCTCTCCACTGAAGAGAAAAAGCTACACTGCAGTTCCCTAAAAGAGCTAAACCTATTATTAGTGGAGGTAGCTTTAAAACCTAAGATACTAGAGGCTGGGGGAATGGCACAGGGGTTACAGTGCTTACCTTGCAAGCGCAAGGCCCTGAGTTGATGCCCCAGCCCCACATAAAGCCAGGCATGGTGGTGCACGCCTGTAATCCCAGCAATCAGGAGGCTGAGGCAGGTGGATTGTCCTGAGTCCAAGGCCAGCCTGGGCTATACCAGTGAGGTCAGAGTTCAGGACCAGCCTGGGCTACAGAGTGAGACGCTGTCTCAAAAAAAGGAAAAGAGGAAAAAATGCCCTACAATACTTAAAACAAACAAAAAATCCCAAAACAACAACAAAAACATCACTTTATTTCAAACCTGAGATGATATTAAACTGATTTAAGCTTTTCTTCTAAACATCATGTAACATCTGAGAAACTTCTACTGACTGAATTCATTAAAAAAGCATTTCAGTTACTGCACTAAATATTAATACCTCCTGCAGGAGCTGGGGTGATGCTCAGTGGTAGAGTGTGTCCTTAGCATGTGTGGAGTCCCACGTTGAGTTCCCAGGAAAAGAAAACTATAAACTTAGCTACTGATTAAGTTTGGCTTTTATAATTTAACTCTGAAATCTTTCAGGACAGATTCAAGCTGTGGTAACTGGCCAATTTGTTCAATTATATACACGGATAAATTGTACAGGACATCACGGAACGATAGAAGAGACACTAGAACACAAGGGTTTGCGCCGAGGGACCAAAAGGGGAGCCCAGGCATCCCTTCTCAGTCAGGCTGCGAGCGGTGCAACTCACTGTCTCACGCACCGTCCGCCAGAGGGCAGCAGCAACTGCATGAACGGCCAAGGCTGTGAGCAGGACATACCCAAACTGGGGTGGCAGTCAGAAACCCAGGCTTCTCTTCGCCCACTCACCGAGGCACACCCTGCTCGGTGAAGGAACATTTCTGTTTCGTCTTTTTCTCTTTTTCCTTTTCTTGATAGCTTTTTTTTTTTTTTTTTTGCAGTACTGGGAATTGAACCCAGGGCCACAAGCCTGCCAAGCAAGCGCTCTAGCCACTGAGTAACATCCCCAGGCTTTTCTATTTTTATCTTATTTATTTTCTTATTTTTGGTACTAGGGACTAAACCCAAGGCCTTCACACTGAGGTGCATCACTGGCCATTTTTATTTCTGATTTTGAGACAGGGTCTCTCTAAACTGCTGAGCTGGCACTTGTGATCATCTTCCACAGCCTCCCAGCGTACTGGGATTCCAAGGGCACACCAGCATTGCTGCTGAGAAACTTTTCTTTTGAGACAAGATCTCCCTCTGTAGCCCAGGCTGGCCTTGGACTCAGGACAATTTCCTGCCTCAGTCTCCAGAGTGCTGGGATGACAGACGATGCCCAACTTCACGTGGTGCTGGGGAACTGAACTGAGGGCCTTGCAACTTACAAAGCAAGCGGTTTAACCCCTGTGCCACTGCTCCAGCTCTGAGAAACTTTTCTTAATAAAAATAACAGGAGCGGGGCTGAAGGAATGGCACAGCGGTTAAAGCGCTTGTCTAGCAAGCGCAAGGCCAAGCAGACTCCCCAGCTTCCCCAGACCTCATGGTGAGTAAAGGTCGCAAGGCCCTGAGTTCGATTCTCTAGCACCACTTAGGCCCGATGTGGTGGTTCACAGCCTTATGTAATCTCAGCACTCAGGAGGCTGGGAAAGGAGGATTGCTGTGTGTTCGAGGCCAGTACACAGTGAAATCAGGACCAGCCGGGACTACAGATTGAGACCCTGTTTCATAAACAAATAAATAAGTAAGGGATGGGGGCTGGCGAAAGGGTGGGAAGGAAGAAAGGAGGTAAAAATGATCAAGATACAACATGTATCTGCACCAATTCCTCCAGTTAATGCAATTATGCATGACAAATACATACTAGTAATAATTTCGTGGAAAAAAAAAGAGCTGGGTATAGCTCAGTATAAAGGCTGTGGGTTCAGTCCCCAGGGCAGAGGACGTGCATGGAAGATGAACACGTGAACGCGTGAACACGTGGTGGCTGGGGCCAGAGGGTTAGGCCTAGGATGCCAGTGCTCTGGGAAGTGGGGACAGGAGGATCACAGGTTCAAATGTCATGCTCTCAGAAGGAATCTGGACTTCAAAAACACATGGAGACTGGGATGGAAACTTACATTTCACTATTTGGTACTATTTTAAAAAGTTTTTTTTTCAGTACTAGGGATTGAACACAGGAGGGAAAAATTCAAAATAAAATCAATACTAAACATGGGCTGGGAATATTGCTCAGTGTGAAGGTCCTAGACTCAGTCCCTCGTATCACCAACTCCCACAAGGAAGCAGTGACATAGAAAGAGGCCAACAGACCAGTGGGGCAGAAGTCACTCAGGGTCACTTAATTTATTTTTTGAGACGGGTCTTGCTCTGCAGCCCAGGCTGGTCCTGAACTCACCATGGAGCCCAGGCTGCCCTTGGACTCACGGCAATCCTCTGCCTTGGCTGAGGCCAAGCCTCAGCCTCCCGAGTGGTGGAGTGCTGGTATTACAGGCGTGCACCACCACGCCCAGCTTATGTGGTGCTGGGAAATCAAACTCGGGTACTTAGCACTTGACTTAGTGCTTGCTAAGCAAGCACTTTAACCGCTGGGCCATTCCTCCAGCTCCAAGCCTGTCATATTATTAAGAAACAAATTGTTTAATTGACGGTGTTTGTTTTGAGACTACCATTTTATTATACCTTAATCCAGACAAAGATTTCAAGTAACAACTAAGATGATAAAATAGCTAATAGAAAGGGATGGAGGAATAGCACAGCAATTAGATCGTATCTAGCAAGTACAAAGCCCCGAGTTTGATTCCCCAGCACAACATAAGCCAGGTGTGGAAGGGCATGCCTGTAATCTCAGTTAAGGCAGTAGGATTGCTGTGTATTTGAAGCCAGCCCAGGCTACACAGTGAGTTCAGGACCAGCCTGGAGTATAAAGTGAGACTCTGTTCTCAAAAAGGTGGGAGGGGAGGCTGGACGAATAGTTCAGCATTTAGCTAAGTCAAGCGTTATGTACCCAAGTTTGATTCCCCAGCACCGCAAAAGCTGGACATGGTGAGAGATGCCTGTAATCCCAGCACTCGGGAGGCTGAGGCAGGAAGGATTGCCGTGAGTCCAAGGCCAGCCTGGGCTACACAGTGAGTTCAGGACCAGCCTGGGCTGCAGAGTGTGACCCTCTCTCCAAAAAAAAAAAAAAGAAAAAAGAAAGAAAGAAAGAAAAAGAAAAAGAAAAAAAGAAAACCTCGAAGCAAGGTGTGGTGGTGCATGCCCAGCACTCAGGAAGCTGAGGCAGGAGGATCATAACCCGGGTAACTAGACTGTTTAGACTAACTTACAGTTTAAAAAAAAAAAAGAAGAAGAAAGAAAAAGCCAAAATGCAGCCCAGTGCCAAGCCATGCCCTGCGTTCAGTCCCCAGTGCCAAGGCTCTGTCACTTGGCACAGAACCTCCAGCAGCACACCTCCCTGTGACTGTCTTCTCCTCCTGCGTGCCTCCTCCCTGCCGGGGACTGGGGAGCCCTCCTGTGTGGCACTTGTGGCCAAGAATTACTGTATCCAAACAACTCGTGCATCCTCATTTTGTCTCTAAAAACATCCCCTTGCCTCAGCCTCCTGAATACACACAGCTTATTGTGGCACCAATACTCCCACTGCAGTGCTAGTCCCAAATAAATGAATTAATCTTCTGTGTAGTACTTGGGTTTGCAAAACACTGGAGATTATTTTGTGATGTAGGTGTGGGTGTAGATATTCTTTAATTAATTTATTTCTTTTGATATAGGGTGTTGGTTCCATAGTTAAGGTGGGTCCTGAATTCACTACGGAGCCCAGGCTGTTCTTAAACTCATAGCAATCCTCCTGCCTCAGCCTCCCAGGTGCTGGGATTACAGGTGTGCATCACCATGCCCAGTTTATGAGGTGCTGGGGAATCGAACCTAGACTCTTGTACTTGCTAAGCAAGTGCTCTAACCACTGAGATTGCCCTCAGCTCCCTCCCCACTGTTCTTTTTTTGAGGCAAGTTCTTTCTCTGCAGTCCAGGCTGGTCCTGAACTCACTACGGAACCCAGGCTGGCCTTGGACTCAACACTCAGGAGGCTGAGGCAGGAGGATTGCCATGAGTCCAAGGCCAGCGTGGGCTCCATAGTGAGTTCAGGACCAGCCTGGGCTGCAAAGTAAAGACCTTGTCTCAAACAAAACAAAACAAAACAAAACCCCAAGATCTCAAAAGCACAAACCATGATAAGTGGAAAAAGTAAATGAAAATAATTACATGAAAATTAGTATTAAGAGAATCAATTAAGTGATACCTTGCATTCTGTTATGACTCTTCAGTCAGCTAACTGGCTAAGAAAGGAGTCCTTAAGATTCACAAAGCTTGTGAGGGGTCCTCTGCAACGACTGTTTATCTTTTGTTTCTTCCTCTTAGGGTAAAACAACCAATTTTGTGTGTTTTTACAAATCTAATAAAAGATACCTATTCCTCAGAGGACACTGCAAAGTTAACATCTGACAAAGACACATTCTTCTCTACTAGGAGCTCCAGCAGGTCAAGGTAGGAACTTCAGATTTGTTTTTTAAAGGACAGGAACCAGAAGAAAGATGTATATTTTTTCAGCCTGGGAGAAGTGAGTAGACAGTTTGAAGAACAAGCCTAATTGACTAATATACTTATAAGGGGCTGCTCAGTGGTTATAGCATTTGCCTTGTAGACCCAAGGATCTCGGTTCAATACTTCAGAACTACATAAACAAATCATCCAGGTTTACTGGCATATGCCTGTAATCCCAGCACTTGGTAGGCTGAGGTAGGAGGAATGAGCATTGATTCCCCAAACCCCATAAATTCCAAATTCACGGGGTTTGGGGAATCAATGCCTATTCCATGCCCCACCCTCCATTTTTCAGATATTCATCCTTTTCCTGAGAGTCCTTTGCCCCTATTTTCTTTTTCTTTTTTTCCCTTTTTTTCTTCTCTCTCTCTCTCTCTCTCTCTCTCTCTCTCTCTCTCTCTCTCTCTCTTTGAAAACAGTGTTTTCACTCTGTAGCCTAGGCTGGTCCTGAATTCACTGGTGTAGCCCATGCTGGCCTTGCAATCAGGACAATCCTCCTGCCTCAGTGTGCCTATAAGACAAGTCCTTTAACCACTGTGCCATTCCTTCAGCCCTTTTGCTCCTCCTTCTACCCTGTCACCTGTGTTGGGGCCTTTGTACATCATTATTTTTATGGATTTTATAAGAATGCTAGCCATCTATATTCAGTTTTTTGTTTTTGGTCCAATTCGCTGAGCATTATTGACTCAAGGTGGCCCCATTTTCATTCAAATGTTTTGTATCTGTCTTTCTTTATGGCTGCATAATATTCCATTGTGTATAGGTACCACATCTTCTTTAACCATTCCTCTGTTGAGGGACATGTACGTTGTTTCCAGGATTTGGCTATTATAAATTGTGCTGCTATAAACATGGATACACATGTCTTTTTGGTGTGTTGACCTTATTTCTTTTGGGAATACACCCAGTAAGGCAGAAGCTGGATCAAATGGGATTTCTATTCTGAGCTTTCTTAGGAATCTCCAGACTGCGCTCCGTAATGGTTGAACCAGACTGCACTGCCACTCACAGTGGAGAAGAGTTCCTTTCTTTCCACATCTTCACCAACAATTGCTTTTTTTTTTTAAGTTGATGTACACCATTCTCACTAGGGTGAGGTAAATAAAACCTCAGCATTTTTTAAATTTACATTTCTCTGATGGCCAGTGATGGAGAATACTTTCTCATGTGTTTATGAGCTTCTGAAAAACATTTTTTTTTTCATTTCTGCTGCCCACTTCTTGATGAGATCATTTATTTAGCAGTTTTATTTTTATGAATTCTTTGTATATTCCAGATACTAAAGAAGTATTACTGGCGAAGATCTTCTCCCACTCTGTGGGTGGTATCTTCACTCTGTTAATTGTTTCTTTGCTGTACAAAAGCTTTTTAATATAATCTCATTTGTTGATTCTTGTTGAGATTTCTTGAGCAGACAGTGATCTGCTCAGAAACTCACTTCCTGTCCCTATGTCTTCTGGGTTTCACCTATATTTTCTTTCAGTAGATTTAGTGTTTCCCAGCCCATTTTTATTTTTGAAACAGGATCTCATTTAGTCACTAAACTACCCTAGCTAGGCTTCAATTTAAGATCCTCCTGTCTCAGCCTCCTAGAAGGCTATGGTTACAGATCTGTGACACTGGGCCTGGCTATTTTATTATTATTATTATTCTTTTTGGTGGTACTAAAGGTAGAGCCCAAGGCTTTCACACTGAGCTACATCCCAAGTCCCCTTTTTACTTTTGAGTCACACTCTCACTACATTATGAAGTTAGCCAGGCTGAGCTTGAATTTGTGATCCTTCTGTCTTACCTCCCACAGCACTGGGTTTACAGGCCTACACCAGTGGGCTGGTCACAAATAAATGTTTTCTATGCACAATCTCCAGCACCACATACACTGGGCATGGTGGCACACGCATGTAATTCCAGTACTCAGGAGGATAAAGGAGAACTGTTATGGGTTTGAGGCCAGCCTGGGCTACACAGTGAGATCAGGACTACCCTGGACTAGAGTGGGACTCTGTCTCAAAAATATAAATAAAATATAACCTAACCTTGGTTCTTCTCCCCACTGTCTCTTATTTTGTGCTCTGACTTACTTTTCTCTGTGACACTAGAATGTCGACTCCACGACGGTGAAGTTCATTTGTCTCTGTCACAGCTATATATCCAGTAACTAGAAGAGGGCCTGGGACACGGCCAGTGTCAATGAAAGTGTGTAACACAGGGCTGCAGAAATGGCACAGCTGTTGGAGTGCTTGCCCAGCAAGCAAAAGGCTTTGAGCTTGGTTCCCCAGCCCTATGCAAGCCAAGCACTATGACGCACACTGATAATCCCAGCTCTAGGAAGACTGAGGCAGGAGGACTGCCGGAAGTTCAAGGCCAGGTTGGGCTACATACTTGAGTTCAGGAGCAGCCTGGACTATAGAGGGAGACCTGTCTCAATCATTTAATCAGCCAACCAACCAAATAAATGCACATAACATAAATAAGGACATATAGTCAACAGAAATTAGGACTTGATGAGAGACAAAAAAATGAAAAAAGAAACAAAACAAAACAAAGAAGAGACCTTGTCTGGACATATAATGATGGCATGACATGACCAGTCTATAAAAGTAATTACAAGTCATTCTATCAAATTCATTACATGGCAATGTAGGCCTTGCCTGATAAGGCTATATCACCTGCCTCCCCTGATTCTCACCTTTCCTTCTAACCACTGTTCTATAGCCAAAAACACTTCTAACAGTTCTGAATTACATCCTCAGCCTTTTTTTTTTCCTTCATTTTGTTTTTGAGACAAGGTCTCTACAATCTGGGCTGGTCTGGAACTCACTATGTAGACCAGGTTGGCCTCAAACTCATGGCAATTTTCCTGCCTCAGCCTCCCAAATGCTGGGATTATAAGTGTGCACCAACATGCTGGTTTATGTGGTGCTGGGGAATTGAATCCAGGGCCTTGCACTTGCAAGGCAAGCACTTTAACCTCTGTGCTATTTCCCCAACCCAACCAGCCCATTTTTTATTTTTTATTTTGGGGGAGGATCTCCCTGAGTTGCTAAATTGTTTGGGTTGCACTCAAACTTGGGGATCCTCCTGCCTGCCTCAGTCTCCCAGAGAGCTAGAATTATACACGTGCACCACTGAGTGGACTAAAATAAAAATAATTTTAAAAGGGTTGCAGGGTAGGGAAAAAAAATGGCTGTGGATGTAGTTCAGTGCAGAAGCCCTAGGTTCAAATCCCACCCCCACTCCAAAAGAAAAATATAGGGCTGGAGAAATGGCATAGCGGTTCGATTCACCAGCACCACATGAAGCTAGGTGTGGTGGCGCACACCTGTAACCCCAGCAACCTCAGGGAGGTTGAGGCAGGAGGATTTCCATGAGTCCAAGGCCAGCCTGGACTTCATAGCGAGTTCAGAATGAGCCTGGGCTACAGAGCAAAACCCTGTCTCAGAATGAGAGAGAGAGAGAGAGAGAGAGAGAGAGAGAGAGAGAGAGAGAGAGAGAGAGAGAGAGAAGAAAAATACAATGCAAGAACAGGATAGTGGGGAAAGGATTGAGAAGCTGTGGCCTGGACACCAAATTCGTGGTAATCCTGATAACTGTTTCAACATTAATATGGCGGTGATGCGATTAGGGGCAAAAACTCTAGCGTCCAACCAGGCGCGGTGACACACGCCAATACTCCCAAGACTGGGAAGGCTAAGGTAGGAGGGGCAAGACCCCGTGGGGAAGTTGCTGCTGCTGCTGTCGGACTGACAGTAACCGAGAAGGCTGCTGGAGGGAAGTCTCGCTCGCCCGGTGCGGCGCCATGACAGAAACTCGGGTCTAACAGCGAAGGCTGTATCTTTCTTTCAAACCACTGAACGTCGCGATCAAGCTGATGCTCCCAGGAGGGAGGAGCTAAGTGCTCGGGTTGCCGGAAGCCCTACGCTCAGGACTGACAGAGCTGTGGACGTCGCCGGCCAACAGGCCCTCAGAGCGCCAGCCACTCCGCCGCTCCCAACCCGCCCTCGTGGTGGCCACTGCCCCGTGCCGGCCGGGCCTCGCGGGACCGGGGCATGCCTGTGTCTGCCCTTCCATCCACTTTACCTCCCTGCGGCCACCAGCTTCTCCAGAAAAGTGTCAACCATGGTGTCAAGGAGTTTCACCCTCGAAATGGTAGTGCCAGGTGACACGGATCCCGGGGACGACTCCTCAGGCGCTTCCGGATCCGCGGCCTCAGAGACACAGTCAGCTTCCGCCATGTTATAGCCAAGCCGCCAAATTGAACTGGTCCGGCCGCCCCGCCCACTAGGGCTTCCGATTGGCGGCTTGTACACTGCGCGCCTCCGATTGGCTGGCGGAGTACCTATCACTCAGAGGACAGGGCGGGGCGCCCAAAGGAAGGGCCGAGGTATGAGAGCCTGGCGATGCGGCCAAGCGGGGCCTTGCTGGACTGTCCTCTTGGCTCGGGAAGTAACATTCAAGCCGACCTCAGGGCTCAATAAAAACTTTTAATTACACTTCAGAGACTTCGTACAGTGCAACAACGAATGTTCGCTAGTATTCACAGGAGTTCATTTTATCATTTTAAGTGAACCTGTAATTTCATTCCTCTGTCCAATCAGGTTTTGTCTTGCCCAGTTCGCCCAAAATTTCTAGTTTTGGTTACCAACCAATACATCAAAATTTCCAGCTGCTTTGGTCTCCAGGTTTAGGAAAATGGAAACCACCAAGACATGTTTTATTCAATCTCAATCCCTAAGATATTAAGGGAAAGAAGGAGCCGGGGACCAGAAGTGGTCCAATCCTTTAATCAGACAACATCCTTTTAAACTGTACAGGGGGGAGAGAGAAACATTCCCTCCTGAAATACTGTATGAGAAAATGAGACGGAAGGAAAGGCATCTGACAGGGAGAAACACTTTTTGCTCATACTTTCTCATTTTTTGAGAATATCCACACCAGCCTTGAGCTCACTAAGTCCATCCAGACCAGCTTTGAACTCGATATGCAGTCCACACTGGCCTGAAATTTGTGTTGCTCCTGCCTCAAACTCCAGAACGCAGGGATTACAGACGTGCACCACCACACCTGGCCTGTCTGTGATGCTTTACCTACTCGGCCACAGTGGGGAAGGATCAGAGACAAAGCAGAAAAGGTGTATCTCCAAAAATCTTGACAGGAAAAGCCTGAAGACAGGGCCTTCACTTCCACTGTACTGGTGGTTCTTAGGATGAAGAGGTGAGCCAGGAGTAGAAGATTCAGCATGATGACCTGTGGGCTCAGCCCTTTGGATGACTGTCTGTGGATAGAAACTAAAGGGCTCCTGACAAAGTGCAGGAAGGGACAAACAAGATAAAACATACAATGAATGAAGAGGGATAAACCCTTAAGTATAGAGATCAGGTGGACAGTGGTGGTGGTAAAAGTAGAGAAATCTCATCTGGCCAGGAGGAAGAATGTTGGACAGCCACAAAGAATCATGGCTTCAGGGAGCTAGCACCTTTCACATCGGCACCAAGGCCTTTCCCAGGGGTGGGGTCATTAAAAAGGTTTAAAGACTCATCCAGGCCAACATCTCAAGTAGAAAGGCAAAGCCTGGAACTCCTTCCAGGGTGCACCTCTCCACTGCCACCACGGGCTTGGTGGAAGAGGGAAGTGGGGCAGACTGAGGCAGAGGAGGAGGCCACCCTGCTCCTCGGTAGAGCTTCAATGAGTATCTAGGCAGTATTGGGCTGGTAAATGCAAAGGTCCTGGCACGGGCTGACTTCTGAACTGCTCTTGTTCTCTTGCAAGCACAGGGTACCACGACTTGGATGGCTTCACACCAAGGGAGGAGAAACCACAAACATTCCTCACCTTAAAGATTCTCCTTCGGAGGCGTCTGTTGCTGACCATCTGAGTGACTAGGGTATGTGTGCCACAGCTGCTAGAGGTGTAGAACCGAGCACCCTCTCCTAGGCCTGGCTCAGCTGGCCTGAGGAGATGTGGTGGCAAACGCAAAGCCTTCTGTTGCTTTCCAAACCAACTGCTCTCTCAACCTGACTTTTTGGGGGGGTGCTCCAGGTCCAGGCAGCCTGATCTACTTAGAACTGTGTCCCTCACTGTAGTCATCTGGGCCAGGGGACGTCAACAATTCATAATGTAGAGTGGCTGCTGAAACTGAAGGGACAAGGAGATAGGGAACTTGGAATTGAAGAAAAAGCAACATGACATTTTCCCATTCATCCGAGGAAGGGATAGGCTCTGACAGCAGGAGCGGTGCTTTAGTGGAACTAAAACAATAATCTAGTTCACAGATTTTTAAAAAATACACACACAAAATAAAGTATACCAACTTCAAGAATAGATAAGTGCTCTTTGGAGCTAGGGGTGTTACTGCTCCTACTTCCTATGTAAAGGTGCTTGGCAATGTGCCCCACATGGCAGGAAAAAGCAGAGTAGGCTGGTGGGTTGCTCAGTTCCAAACCAGAAAAAGAAACCACCACCTAGGCTTGGCGGCACAGGTCTATAAATCCAGCACTCTGGGAGGCTGATGCAGGGGATCTGCAAGTTAAACCCAGTCTGAATAAATTAGTGACATAGTGAGACCCTGTCTCAAAAAAAGGGGGATTACAGCTGGGGATGTAGGTCAGTGTAAAGGCCCTAGTCTCAATCCCCAGTACCACACACACACACACACACAACGGCCAGCAAGAGAGGGCTGGGAGCAGCTGTTTACGATGTGGGCTGGAAGCCCATGAGGAGGAACCAGTGGTAATAAGTAAGCTCTATGCACAGCTCTTCTCACTGGTGACCGAGGGAGAAGGAAGCCAGAAGGGTAAGCAGGATAGGGGTGGGGGTGAGGCGTGATCCTCAGGTCAAGATTGAGCACAGGGACAGATGAGGAATTCTGGTTCACAGGAGAATTAAAAATGGTGGGGCCAAGGGAGCCAGGCATGGAAGTTCTTCTGCACAAACAGGTCACAGACAGGCCACGTGGCCCAAGGCAGGGCTGGCAGAGGGGGTCTATGTTCCCACTCTGCCCCTAGCCGATTAGTGTAGGAAGCAGCAAACTTCTGTGCCTAGCACTATCTACCAGTGTCTTGAGTCCACCAGCTCAGGTCGGAGGCTGAGTTTCTTGAGGCTCTCATAGCCCACCACGATGACAATGGTGGAGGGTGTGGCTGAGATGATTCTGGCTGAGAGGCCCTTCATGAGGCCCCAAGGCCCCTCCTCTGCCATCAGCTGTCTGAAGGTCAGGACGATGGAGCTCTTGCCTTCAACCTGCAAAAGTCAACACAGTGAAAGATCTGCGGCCACAGCCTTGCTGCGTGCCATACTCTGCTTCCGCCTCAGGAGGGAGAGCCAGACGTGGGAGTCGGGGGGCAACAGCACAATGCAGTGACCTGGCATGCGTTCGGGCCCCCACTGCCTGGGTTGGACACTTGCTCCCAGCTTATCGAAAACACAGCCTGGGGTAACTTACTTAATTCGTTGCTATTTCCTCAAACATAAACCAGTGAGTGACTAACTATACCTAAGCCATGCTCAGGACAGTGCTCATCAGGAGTAAGCATCCAGTCAGAGGCCTAGCACTACATAACAGCACTCCATGCCATTACCAGCATTATATGAGCTGCACAGTGAGTCTCTGGATGGGCACTTCTCTCTGGTCTCAGGGAGGCCGACTTAAGTCCCCTCTTTGGGATCACTGCAGCAATGCCAGTCTGTGATCTTGATTTTGACTATGGTCATCCCAACCCCTCTGAAGCCCCAGGACTAGCACCTTTCCTGCCATCCTTGTCATGTCCCATGTCCCCTGTCACCCCTCTCTCTTGTCACACTGGAAGCCAGGCCAGGGAAGGAATCTTTTCTCTCTCTCTCATCTTTCTCAATATTCCCACTCTTCCACTCCCAAACCACATCTTCTCTTTTTGTTTGTTCTTTGAGTCAAGGTCTCACTCTGAAGACTAGGCTGGGCTGTGAACTAAGGATTCCAGACTAGTCTCACCCACCTGCCTCAGCCTCCCCAGTGCTGGGATTACAAGTGTGCACCACCACACCTGGCTAATTTTTTTTTTTTAAAGTGGTGCTGGAGAACTGAACCCTAGCACCATGTATGTGCTAAGCAAGCATTCTAACCTGAGAGCCACACCCTAACCCTTCTACCCCCTTTTACATTATCAAATCAGATATTTAAATCCCCTTCTCTCTACCTAATACTTGATACAGCAAACCCTTTGCATACCATATGTCATCATTCAGATTCTATTTCTAGGCAGAAGGTAAGAGTCTTTGAGCTGACAGAAGACAAAGACTGTAATTTCCATACATTGTTTTAACATAAATCTAATCCCTACCCTAGTTCTAACCCAAGCTCTAATATTAGTCCTAATTCTAGCCCTAATTTTATTTCTAATCCTACTTCTAGCTCTATTTTAACCCTAACCTTAGACATGGCCATAACACTAACCCTAATTCTAACTATAATTTTAACCTTAATAATAACCCTACAATATCTCTAGTACAAAAACCAATCCTAATCCAAACCTCAACTCTAGCTCTAGACCTAACCCTAGCTAAATGCCTAGCCCTAGCACTCATTATAAACTTGCCTCTAAAACTCTTCCTAACACCAGCCCTAACCCACCCTAACTGAAACATAACATTAATCAAAGCTTTATTCCTGGACCTAACCCCAAATGTAGCCCAAATCAAGGTCCTAAACATAACCCAATGCCTAGCACTAACACAAACACTTAACATTAATCCTAATCCTAGCCACAGCCCTACCTCTAACACTAAGTATAGACTAACACACTAATCCTAAACCTAACCATAGGCCTAATCATAATTAAAAATCTCACCCTAACCTTTGGACAAAACTTAGCTCTAACCCTAGTTCTAGGCCTAGTCTTAACCCTGAACATAGACACAATCTGTGTCTAAACACAAGACTCAAGTCTAGACAACATTTTCGTCAGCATTTTGGCTGAGTATACGCAGCACAATATGCGAAAGCTATTTAAGAATATCACACTGGGAAGGGGGTCATAGCACAGCGGTTAGAACAGCTGCCTAGAAAGTACAAGGCCCTGAATTCAATTCCCCAGCACCACATAAACTGGGCACGGTGGCACATATCTATGATCCTAGCACTTAGGAGGCTGAGGCAGGAGGACTGCTGTGTGTCTGAGGCCTGCTTGGGCTATGTAGTGAGTTCAGGACTAGCCTGGACTGCAGAGCCAGACCTTGTCTCAAAAAAAAAAATCTAATTGTATGTCAGGTAATGGGTAGAGAAATGCAAGGCAGCAGATGGTATAAGATGCAATCTAAGCCCTCCTGATGCTCAGCTGGCTTCTGTGGATGGTATGCAGGAGTCAGTAAGGGCTTGGCCGGCAGGAGCAGGTGGGGTCCAGGTGGGGTGGGATGGGGTGTCCATGACTCAAAGACTAAAGGGGACACTGGAGGCCAGAAGACCAGGGAGGTTTTGTGTTTTGTGTTGTTTTTTGAGACACAGTCTTACTTTGTAGTCCCAGCCAGTCCTGAATGCACTAGGGAGCCCAGGCTGGCCTTAAATTCACAGCAATTCTCTTTCCTCGACCTCCCAAGTGCTGGGATTATACATCATCCAAATGAAGCTTATGTGCTGGGCAATTAATCTCAGTGCTGTGAGCTCGCCAGGCAAGCTCATTAACCACCGAGCCCCAACCATGTTTTTAATGGCTTCTTCAAGAGAAGAGTTACAGAGAAGGCTAGTATTACCTGCACACGGGTTCGGATGACATCCATGGGATTGGTGACGATGGAGGCAGTGGCTGCAGCCAGGGGCCCAGAGATGGCTTGAAGGACAATGTGAGGGCAGTCTTTCGGACACAGGTGTGAAAGTTGCTCTGGAATCCAGGGAAAGACAATGCCTCAAGACGTGAGGGGCTACCCTCTGCCCTCCGTATGCCTGCTGCTTCTACCCACTGGCATCATAACCACGACAAGCCCTCTGCCCTCCACCTCTTAGGCCTGTAACTCCCACCTATGCTTTGCTGTTTCAACCTGCACCCAAGAAAAAAAATCATATTGGCCTTTTCTAGAAGTCATCTTAGTGACATCGTCCATTTACTTTATTTTTATTTTTTTCTGATTTTTTTTTTTTTTTTTTTTTTTTTTTTTTTTTTTTTTTTTTTTTTTTTTTTTTTTTTTTTTTTTTTTTTTTTGAGGCAGGCTCTCACTCTATAGCCCAGGCTGGTCCTGAACTCAATATGGAACCCAGGCTGGTCTTGCACTTATGGTAATCCTCCAGCCTCAGCCTCCTGAATGCTAGGATTACAGGCGTGCGTGTCCACACCTGGCTGATGTGGTGCTGGGGAACTGAAATTTAGACCTTACACTTACAAAGCAAGTGCTTTAACCACTGTGCCATTCCTCTAGTCCGACATCGCCCATTTAAGCAGCACACGATTCCTCTGGAAGAGGGAATCTCAAAGATTCCTTGCTTGCTGACTTCTTGCTTTTCATGGACAAGAAAATCCTTCCTGATATAAAAGCTGTACTCCTCCCGAAGCAAGGGCTGCACAAGCATAGTTACACAAGTGCTTCTCTATATGACCGACACATTCACAACTGCGACGCTGCCCGGCCCGGGGGTGTGGGCCTGTAGTCCCAGTACTCTAGGAGGCAGAGGCAAGAGGATTATGAGTTTAAGCTCAACATGGGCAAATCAGTACTTGGCAAGACCTGTCTTGAAATTTTTTTAAAAAAAAAATTGGAGCTGGGCCTGGAGGTATAGGCCTGTAATCCTGGCACTTTGGCAGGCTGAAGCAGGAAGATTGCAAGTTCAAGTCCAGATTGAGCTAATTGGTAATTTCGAGAGACCATGTATCTAGTCAAAACAAAAATGGGCTGGGGATGTAGCACAGTGTGAAGGCCCTGGGCTTGATCCCCAGTACCAAAAATAAATAAATGAATATACACATAAATACATAAGAATGTAATTGAATTGAAATGGAATGGTCTGGGAGTAGAGCTCAGAGCAAATCTCTGAGTTCAATACTCATACCACACACATACAAAACATTTCCCCTTTTCACTACATGTTGTAGTACACTTTTTCCTTTCCTTTCCTTTCCTTTCCTTTCCTTTCCTTTCCTTTCCTTTCCTTTTCTTTTTTTCTTTTTTTGGAGACAGGGTTAGTCCAGGTTGGTCCTAAATTCATTATGTAGCCCAGGCTGGCCTGCAACTCACAATCCTCCTGCCTCAGCACAGTCCTGGGATTGCAGGCAGGTGCCACCACTCCCAGCTTGTGTGGTGCTGGGGAGATACACTCTGGACCTTGTGCTTGCTAACCATTGTCCTACTCCTCTAGCCCCTTTTTTCTTTTCTTTTTCTTTCTTTCTTTTTCTTCTTTTTTGAGACAGGGTCTCACTCTGTAGCCCAGGCAGGTCCTGAACTCACTATGTCCTGAACTCACTATGGAGCCCAGGCTGGCCTTGGACTCACAGCAGTCCTCCTGCCTCAGCCTCCTGAGTCCTGAGATTACAGGTGTGTGCCACCGTTGTGTTATCATGCCTGGCTTTATGTGGTACTGGGTAATCAAACCCAGGGCCTTAAGCTTGTGAGGCAAGCATTTAACTGCTGAGCTATTCCTCCAACCCCTCAACAAGGAATTTATTCAGCAACTACAATGAGCTGGTCACCTTGGGTCATGAGGATTTAACAGGAAATAATAAAACTCTGGTCCCGGTGCTTTGAAAGGTGAGGCAGTGTCGTGGATTGGATCTGGTATGTCCCCCAAAAGCCTCATGTGCCTACAGGTACTGTGTGCTGTTGGCTGGCTTGGGGCCAGACCTGCAGGGGTGTCTGCTCCTCCCAGATTTGGCTCTGTTCTGTCATGCGAGTAGGGAGGGACCCAGCCCCAGCTCTGTGTGTGACCCCACCTTTCCCACTGCCCACGCATGAGCTACAGTGTGTGACCTTCTAAGACTGAGGAAAATGAACATTTCCCCTAGTAACATGTGCACGCCAGGTAGAGTCACAGCAGCGAAAAAGTAACTAAGACAGGCAGGGTGATCGCATGTCTAGCCTAAGACAGCACCTTGGTGATTTAGCAAACCCCCCCCCCCCTTTTTTTTTTTGAGAGTGTCTTGCTCTGTAGTAGTCTAAACTGAAACTTACTTTGCAGCCCAGGCTGGCCTTGGACTCACAAGAACCTCCAGCCTCAACCTCCTAGTGCAAAAGTACAGGTGTATACCACCACACCCAGTTTATATGGTGCAAGGGAACTGAACTCAGGGCTTTACACTTGCTAGGCAAGCACTCTATTGCCCTATTCCTCCAACTCCATGGACCCATCTTTAAAAAAATCCTGCCTTCCTCACATCCTCACATTCTAGGGCTAGAGGGATAGTTCAGCAGTTAAAGCACTTGCCTAGCATGAGCTAAGTATCTGAGTCGATTCCCCAGCAGCACATAAACAGGGTGTGGTAGTGTATGCCTGTAATCCCAGCACTTGGGAGGCTGAGGCAGGAAGATTGCTGTAAGTCTAACACTAGCCTGGGCTACATAGTGAGTCCAGGATCAGCCTGGACTAGAGAGCGACACCACCCCCCTCCCCCAAAAAAAAGGTGACTAGAGGAATAGCTCAGCGATTAAAACACTTGCCTAGCAAGCTCAAAGCCCTGGGTTTGATTCCCCAGCACTTTGTAAGCTGGGTATGGTGGGGCATACCTATAATCCCAGTACCCGGGAGGCTGAGGCAGAAGAACTGCAGTGAGTTCAGGACTGGACCAGCCTGGACTGCAGAGTAAGACCCTGTCTCAAAAAAATAGATAAATAAAAATTCACACTGTACTAGGGGAAACAAAAAAAGAAAAATACATAGTCACACCGTAAGTTGTGTGCTGCAGGTAAAAATAAAGCAGGAAGTGATGGGACTACCAAGAGTAAAAGTGAGGCAGTTGTCATTTTAAACAAAGTAGAAGAGGCCCTTTCCAAGAAACTGAAGTTCGGGCAAAGACCTGAAAGAGTACAAGCCACATGGATCTGAGAAAAGAGCTTTTAAGCACAGGGTAACTTCTCTGCAAAGGCCCTGAGGCAGGAGAAGGCCTTAAGTGTTCAAGGAGCAGCAAGTCCAACAGCCTGGAGCAGAAGAGTCAGAGAAACAGAGGTAAGTCACTTTGGGCTCTGAGGCTCTTGCATGGACTTGGGCTTTTATTCTGAAATGGGATCATCTCCAAGACCCTTCCCATCTTTCTCTCCTACACTCACTCACCATACCTTTAAGAATTTTTTTTTCCCCTGGGCTACAGAGCAAGATCCTGTCTTTTTCTTTGAGACAGGGTCTCGCTCTATAGTCCAGGCTGATCCTGAACTCACTATGGAGCCCAGGCTGGCCTTGGACTCATGACAATCCTCCTGCCTCAGCCTCCCAAGTGCTGGGATTATAGGCATGCGCCACCATGCCCAGTTTATGTGATGCTGGGGAATGAACTCAGGTAGTTAGCTAAATGCACTTTAATTGCTGAGCCATTCCTTCAGCCCCCAGGAATTTTTTTTTTTTTTTTTTCAGTATTCTCCATTTTGGTAGTATGAGGCCAAGCAACTGAAGATGGAGAAGTAGGGAGGTGGGTTGTCAGGGCAGATGTGAACTCTGTAAACCCCAGCGGGCACAGGTGGGTCCCTTAATCTCTACTGAAACCACCTTATCCCCAGCTGCTAATCACTTTCTTCCCTAAAGTCATGTCTGGATAAGCAGGTGCACTGGTGGCCATGCCCAGGGGGTCCTCTCTCTCCAAAGGAGAAGGCACTCTGCAGTCATTAGAATGCCACATCAGTGCTGGCCTGCCACCTCCCTGGCATGTCTGCTTTGGCCCAAGGCCTGCGAGCTGCAGTGGGATCCAGATTCCGACTTTTGAGGGGTTTGTTTTGTTTTGGTTTTTGGTGGTACTAGGGTGAACCTAGGGCCTCTCTTCCGAGCTATTTCTACAGGCTTTATTTATTTAACTTTTGGTAGTACTAGGGATTGAACTCATGACCTGTGCACTGATCTAACTCTCCAGCCTTTATTTTATTTTATTTTATTTTATTGAGACAGGGTCTCACTAAGTCAGCTACTAAGTTGCTCATGCTGAGTTCGAACTTGCAATCCTCCTGTCTCAGCCTCCCGGAGTATTAGGAGGCTATGCCACCCTCCCCTGCTAGATTCCAGTCCTAATTATGGACACATGCCACCTTCAGTGATGGGGCTTGGGAAGAGGATGAAAAAATGATAAAGGGGTGAGGGAAAGAATTCAGTCTTTCACTTCTTTTCACTATTCATTCAAAAAACATTTATTGAGTACCTGTGAGCTATAAGACGGAGATAAACACAGGCCAATTTGGTGTAAGTCCTTGCTAGCTAAATGACTCTGGGCAAGTACTGTCTCCTTCCACCCCACCTGAGCGCTGGACCCACGACTTCACACGTACTAGGCAAGTACCCTACCACTGAGCTACATCCCCAGCCCTGGGCAAGTAATAAAAATGAATATTTATTTATTTAATTCTTATGAGATGTCAGGCACTTTGATTAGCACTAGACATAAAACAGAAAGACAAGGAAATACCTTCAGAGAACTTACATTATAACGAGGGACCTGAAAAGGCTGGAAATAATTGCAAATTCTGAAAAGTGCGTGCTAAGAAAGAAACAAGGGGCTCAAGCAGAAACCAGAAAGAGCCTTCCTTCCAACAAGGTGGGGAAGAGGGGGCTTTCCTGCGAAGGTGACAGGTGAGCTGAACCCTGAAGCCCTAGACTGAGCCAACTACACAAGGAAAGGGGCTGTCCCAGGCAGAAAGAACAGGATTTACAAAGGCCCTTAGGCATGTCAGAGCTTGAGGGAAGGGCACTGAGGGTGAGCCAGAGGCAGAGGAAGCAGACAGGGAAGAAGGGCTAGGCCTGGTAGAGCCCAGCAGACCCGGGGAAAGAGGAAAGCCCATTTGCCCATTTGATTCCGAATGCCCACCAGCCCCAGTAGATTTGAAGAAAAGGGGAGCAACAAGAACCAACCTACCCATTCAACACACATCCACTTCACATTTCAGACCCAGCAGACCCTGAGCTGGGGGTCGGGGGTGGGGTGGGTGCAGGAGTGAAAGCAGACAGGTTCCTGTTTCAGAATCACAGTCCTGCAGGGACGGAGGCGCTGACTGAGTCATCATATTCATTAACATCAGTACGAACTCAGCGAAGTGTTCGGAAGAGCAGAAATGTGGTTTCCTGACGACACATTAAAAGGACCCCAGTGCAGACTGGGCCATCAGGGAACGACATCCTTGGGGACATCCACATCACACTTCCAGCAGGCATCACACAGTGAGAATGATGCAAGCCTGGTACCTAGTAGGCACTCAACAAGCATTGGCCCCTTCCCTCTCTCGGGAGCCTTTCCGGATGGAAGGGACAAGGTGCACACACGTAACATCAAGGCTACGGTACACTGCTTTTGAAAGAGTCAGGCAGTACTGGGGGCACGAGTTGGAAGGAGGGACTTGTCCTCTCTGAAAGGAGGGTACCACGTGGGGAGGACAGGCCAGGAGGCTTTACCTGACGGACCTGGGAGGCCTCTGCAGAGAGACTGCCGAGGGAGCAAAGCGGGAAGGGGGCAGAAGGCAGGAAGTGCTCGTCCCCCCAGTAGCACAGGCCACACAGGGAGCAGAAGACTGCATGGCTAAAGAAGGCTGAAGATGCCGCTGGGGTGGTGGCACAGGTCTGTAATGCGAGCACTCAGGGAGGCCGAGGCAGGAGGGCTGCAGGTTCAAGCCTAGACTGAGCCAACTACACAAGGAAAGGGGCTGTCCCAGGCAGCTTAGAGACATAAAAAAAAAAAGCCTAACTGGAAATAAAAAGCAAAAGAGGCCAGAACACAGCTCAGTGCAAAAGCCCAATTCAGTCTCCAGCACTGGGCAGAAAGGCTAAGTCAGATGAACGGTTATGTTTACTCAACAGGCTGATCATAAACAGGGCTGTGTTGTCTGTTTGCTGCTGGGGTGCAGGCAAGGTCTACTGCATGTGAAGCTTGCGTTCACCACACCCCCAACTCTACAACTGAAGTTTAGTACTAAGAGGAAAAGCATCCCAGAGCCACCAGTTCATTGTTCTTCGTTTTGGTTGTGTTCAGTGCTGGGACCTGAACTCGGGACCTTGCTCACATACCCAGCTTGGGGATGCTTTTTTCCCTTTTCTTTTCTTTTCCTTTCTTTATTTTTATTTTATTTATTTATTTATTGCAGTACTGGGGATTGAACCCAGGACCTTTACACTGAGCTACATCCACAGCTTTTTTAAATTTTGAGATGGGGTCACTAACTAATTTATGTGGGGCTCAAACTTGCCATTCTCCTGTCTCAGCCTCCCAGAGCGCAGGGATTGTAAATGTGTACCACCACATCCAGTTTTTTGTTTTTGTTTTTTTTTTTATTTGCTGTTCTTTGTTTTATTTTGAATGCTGGAGACTGAACTCAGAATTTTGTTCACACACCCAGCCCTGAGATTGACTGACTGACTAGGGGAGCTTGGTTCCAGGACCTTCACACTGAGCTACATCCTCAGGCCTTTTAATTTAACTTACTTTATGTGAGGCAGAGTGCTCCTGAACTCACCATGTACCCTAGGCTTGTCTCAGACACACGGCAATCCTCCAGCCTCAGCTTCCTGGGAATACAAGCTTACAGGCATGCACCACCACGCCCAGCTCAGGTGGTCCAGAGGAACCAAATCCAGGGCCTGGCGCTTGCTAGACAAGGACTTTAACTGCTGAACTCTGCCCTAGCCCTTTATATGTTGAGAGAGGGTCTCTCACTAAGTTGCCCACATGGGATTCAAACTAGTGACTCTCTTCCTCAGCCTCCCAGAGTGCTGAGATTACATATATGCATCACCACACCCAGCCTGAGATGCCTTTTTGAAGCTATGATTACCAGGATCCATTCTGAAAGGGTTAAGGAAGAAGTCCAGAAATCGGAATTTTTCCAAATAATACAGACAAAAGACTGTGCTAAACAAAACAAAGCAACAGAGATAGGAAAAAAGAAGCTTAAAGATTTATCACACTGTGTTTAACATGGTAGCTGGGCCGAGGGTGACAGTGCACACCGACAAGGAGCACACCTACGATCGCAGCACTTTGGAAGCTGAGGCAGGAGAACTGCCAGGAATCGAAGGCCAGCCTGGCTTACACAGCAAGTTCAGGACCAGCCTGGACTACAGAGCGAGACCCTGTCTCATAAAAAGACCAATGCCAGCCGGTTAGTGAAATAAATTAGACACAGAGGCTAAAATCGCAGGGTTTCTCTGATCTGAGAAGCCCAACACATAAATAAGTAAAAGAGTGAAATGAGAGAGAGCAGGAGCCGGGCCTGGTGGCAGAAGCCTGCAGTGGCTTCTCCCTCACTCTGGGAGACTGAGGCGGGAGAATCAGAAGTTTGAGCCAGCTTGGGCAAGGTAGCAACTTAGTGAAATCCTGTCTCTAAATTAAAAAACTAACAACTGGACTGGAAAGGTAGCTCAATGTGAGGCCTCTAGGTTTGATCCCCAGTACCAGAAATAAACCAACAAACAAACAAATAAGTAAGTAATAGTTGGAAACCAGAAGATAGATTTTGTGAAGAAAGAAAGGGTATCTGGGGTTAGAAGAGAGAGGATGGGAAAGAGGGAAATAAAAGTTATCAAGATGTAATATGCACATGCCCCAGGCCACCACACTGAATATTATTATGTGTCATAAATATATGCTAATAACAAGAATAATTTTGGGGGAAAAAAAAACAATGCTAGCTGGGCCCACTGGCGAAGGCCCATAATCTCAGCACTGCGGGAGTCTGAGGCAGAAGGATCAGAAGTTTGAGCCCAGCCTAGGTAACTTAGTGACTATGTGAGACTTTGTCTCAAAATCAAAAATAAAACTGGCCTGGGGTGTAGCTCATTGGAAAGTCTGAGTTCAATTCCCAGACACACACACACACACACATACACAAACCTGAGGAAAAACATCCAACTTAGCTGAAGGAAGAGCACAGTTATTAGAGCCTTGCCTAGTGAGCACAAGGCCTTGGGCTGATTCCCCAGCACCACATAAACTGAGCGTGGTGGCACACACCTGTAATTCCAGCACTTGGGATGCTGAGGCAAGAGGATTGCTGTGAGTTCGAGGCCTGAGGAAAAACATTTCACTCCAAAACTTCCAATCAGCCATTAATTTTGTCTTCGAATCCCACATGTCCAATACTTTAGTCTTTCCCCAGCACCTTCCAATTCTGTGCCATCTCTGCTAACCCAGATGGACTCCAACACATCCACATACCAGGCACTGTTTTTTTTTTTCCCCCTTAAGGCAGGGTCTTGATCTGTAGCGCAGGCTGGCCCTGAATTCAGGACAATCCCCTGCCTCGGCTTCCCTCAGCCTCCCGTGTGCTGGGATTACAGGCATGTGCCACCACACCCAGCTTTACATGGTGCTGAGGGATTGAACTCAGGCTCTTGCACTTGTAAGGCAAGCACTTTAACTGCTGTGCCATTCCTCCAGCCCCCCAAAACTGTTCTATATTCATCTATTTTCCATCTGATCCCAAGCTCCTTGAAGGCCAGAACTGTATCATTCTCATCTTTGGACCAACCTGTGGTCCAACAACTGCTGAGTGAGTGGCCTCACCCAACCCAGTGTCATCTCCACTCCACGCACCCAGAGCCACAGCACCTCAGCCCATCAGTAACCCTCCCCAACTCTCCCGGTCCCCACTTACCTGCATAGAAGTGATAAAAGGGCCACCATACCGCACTGTTTGGGATATAGGTAAGCAGTGACGCTACATAGCCTCTGTAGAAGCCGCGAAGCCCATCAGCCCTTAGGATCTGCCTGATGATGTCCTTGGTTTGGCCAAAGGCAACTATCCCTCGTCCCTCTAGGTTCCCTCGCACATGGAAGCGGCCCATTTTCTCACCCTTGCGCTGCATCATCAGGTGTTGGGACACGACATCGATGGGCACCGTGATGCTCTGGGCCACAAGGGAGGCCGAGCCACCAGCCACCAATGATTTGACTGTGTTGCTCTGGCTGTAGTCAGCTACAAATTTTCGGGTGAGCTCATAAGTGGTGACATAACACTGGCCAGAGATGAGGGTGAAGGTGTTCACCAGGAACCCCCGGTACAAGCCCGCCACACCGTCGGCCCGCAGGATCTTGATGAAGGCGTCGAAGGTCCCGTGGTACAGGCTCTTGCCCCTCTGAACCTGCAGCCGGGTGCGGATGAGGGTGAAGGGGTAGACGCTGACTCGGATCATCATAGTCATGGCTACCCCAAAAACGTAGAACTTCTTCTTGTCCAGGTGTTCCCACTCGATGATCTGGATGTTGCGTTTGTCCTCCATCATTCCTGAAGAGCTGATTTAGGCAAGGTGTGAGAAAGAAGGTCAGGACTGTGTGCTTTCCCTCCTGGCTCTGCTCTGAGGCCCCCTTCTCAGAGCCACTCACTTCCCCATGGTTAGACCTCCTCCGGCCGCCCACAGATCAGCATCCCCTCTGCCCTCTGTGCTGACCAAGTACTTCCCTACGTGGTCCCCTTCTCCATACATCATTCCTCATCAGTGACTCTGCTGAACCCGCTCTCACCTCAGGTCCCTACTCCAGCTTGTGGGTCGTCGATCCTAAACTCTGTCTCTGGGCACTGGTGTCTCAGCCCTCACAAGCCCACTCTCCTTATTTCACTCGGACAGCACCCAGGATGCTGTGCACAAGCCAACCCCTCGGCAGGACGCAGAGCCTTTAAGCAGGCTTCTGGGACATCACTAAGTGGCATGTAGAGGCTCTCAGGCTGAAAGGGAGTGATTTGTTGATTTATTTATTAGGTAGTGAGGACTGAGTCTAGGAGCTTCACATCTGTTACCTTTTACTTTGAGACAGTGCTATGGTCTGGATCTGGAGTATCCCCCAAAAGTTTCATGAATTTGGAACCATTGGGAAGTGGGGCCTGGTGGAAGGGACACACTTGGGGCTTGGTCTGGAGCGATTGTGTCAACGTGTTAAGATGGGGAGGGGTGGGGGGGCGCCCAAGGCACAACTTTTAGGTTTCTTATTGACTTGTGAGCCAGGAAGTGAGGGAGGGGCACCCCCCTAAGAGTGGAACTAAGTAGAGGAAGAAAGAAAAAACATTATCCCCGCTTCTTCCTAGGAAGGGTCTAGCCTTGCCTGAGTCTCCAGACTCACCTGGCTGTTACCTGGCTCCTGTTTGCAATGGGGCGAGCCACTCTCCAGCCTCTGCTATATGTTTCTACCACTGCCGGCTGCCCATGAGCAGATTGTGTGAGACCATCTAAAACTGTGAGCTGAGTATTTCCTCCCCTAAATTGTCAATATTACGTATTCTGTCTCAACAATGAAAAACTAACTAAGACAATGTGAGAGGTGGCTAGCGGTACATTTTCATATGATGCTGTATAATGGTGACCAAACATCTCACCCTTGCTCCCCTTGCCCTAAGAGCTTTCTTATTTTTGCGTGGTTTCTACCAGGCATGTGCCAAAGAGAAAGATGAGCAAAAGGAGAAACAATGCTGCATCTCAGTGACCAGCTTGCCCCGGAACCAAACCAGCTTAGCCAAGTCACCTTCCTATCTTATTTGTACCGGAAACCCCTATTGCTTGTTCTTAGCTTGAGCTCTGTCAAGGGCAGGGCAGAGAGAGGGACCTGAGAATAAGGAATAAAAAACCTTCACACATCGTATTTCCACGTGACTGCCACCCATTTAGGTTGGAAAGATGATATTAAGACTCATGTTTCTGTCTGCCATACCACTGTGTTCCTCCTTTGTTTGGATGGGTAAACCCCTTGGTACTGTTTACCACAACAAGGTTTTGCCAAGTTACCAAGTCGCCCAGGCTAGGACCTGAACTTGCAGTCCTCCTGTCTCAGCCTCCCTGAGTGTCAGGCCTATGCCAGCCGTTCCTGCTTTGTTTTTGATGCTCCTGGGCTCACCGAGGAGACACCTATGGCTGTCGGTCCTCAGCAGGGTGCCTCCTGCCACCACTTCCCAGCTGCTTCACTTTACTTTATTTCTAGATATCCATGCTGGTCCCTCCGAACTTCCCTGACCCACTCTCCCTGCATTTGCATTTTCTCCAGTCTGCATTTGCAGACAGAGGAGGGTGTCATGCAAGCAGAGCTCGGCCATGGGGTGCCCCTGCCACCCCCAGCCTCTGGAGAAAGGAGGCAGTTGGCAACAGGCCGAAGGTGGGAGTTCTCCTTGGGTTGTTAGGTAACTCATTCCAGAAGGAGAGAAGAACCGCCCGAGAGCTGTAGATTTCCTGTGTGTTTGAAAACTACAGGGTACAGGACACATTTGACCTTACACTTCCAATGCTACATCTGCAGACCACAGCCTCAGTTCTGAGAATGAAAGGAGGAGAAATGACAGACCTCAAGGAGATACTGCCTCACCCTGGGCAACAGAAATGAGAATGTAGGGAAATAAACCAGACAAGGGCTGGAGAAATAGCTCAGTGGTTAAAGCACTTGCCTAGCATGTCCAAAGCCCTGGGTCTGATTCCCCAGCACCACATAAACTGGATGTAGTGGCACACACCAGTAATCCTAGTACTTAGTAGGCTGAGGCAGGAGGATTGCCGTGTATTTGAGGCCAGCCTGGGCTACCTAGTGAGTTCAGGACCAGCCTGAACTACACAGAGAGACCTTGCCTCAAAGAAAAAAAAAAAAAAAAAAAAGGAAAAATACTAGACAATATACACGCGGCCCACATGTTAGGTTCACCCACAGCCTAGAATTTCAAACAAAACTAGTAAGTCTGAAGCCTAGAACTTTGGGAGGCTGAGGCCAGAGAATCACAAGTTCAAGCCCAGCCTGGGCAACTTAGTGAGACTGTCTCAAATAAGCAATAAAGGGCGGGGGTGGGGGGGGGGTGGGCCTGGGGATGCAGCTCAGAATGAAGATCCCATGTTCTATCCTGAGTACCACAAAAAAATACAATAAGCTTACTAATACAATTATTATATAAAACAAGAGTTTCAAATCTAGGCAGTATGCATCAGGGGATATCATATATTGGAAATAGCTGTAATGTTATGTGCTTTGGTGTGGTCTAAGCCTGTTCTGTAGGTTACTCAAAGTCTTCATCCAGACAGGGGAAAGTAGGGAATTAAATTCCAGGAAATGAGTAGTAAGTCAGGGAATTCCTAGGCTTTAAGAGAAATTCCTAAGGGCAGGGAAAGAATGAGGCCACCTCACAGGGATGACCCGAACCCAAAAGGACGCAAATGTTCTACCCAAGAAGTCTGGTGGCAGGCTTCACAAGGGTCTATTCAGAGTCCCCAGCCACAGGTCCTAATCCAGGCTCACAGAAGCAGCCCATGGGAGCCAGTGGGGAGGCCAGGCTGGTCTTTTAGGAATCCCAGCTCTGTACTGTGTCATTTTCATTCACTCAAAGCCTACTCACTGGTCCTGGGAGCTGCGATGTGGGTGGGCCCAGGGGACAAGGTGGCTGCCTCTAGAGAGCAAAGCAGGCCAGATGAAGAAGGGGTACGTGTGAGCAATGAAAAGGGACAGCAGCAGCTTGGGAAGGGGAATGGGCGGGGAGGGGTTAGCCAGGTAAAAACTTAAGGCTGTGGGGAATAAGCTAGAGGTAGGGTTCTTTTTGTTGTTACTGTTGTTCTTGAAATGCTCTGTAGTCCACGATGGTCCTGAACTCACCACATAGCCCAAGCTGGCCTCGAACTCACAGAAACCCTCCTGCCTCAGCCTCCCAAATGTATGTGCCACTGTGTCTAGTTTATGTGGTGCTGGGGACTTGGACTCAGGGCCTTGTGCTTGCTAAGTAAGTACTCTAACCACTGTGCTATTCCTCCAGCCCTAGAGGATAGGTACTAGGTCAGAATTCCTGGAATACTGAGTACCACTTGCTACGGGCAAAGGTGGTTCTTCTTCTCTGCCCACTGAGTCTAGTGAAGAGAAAGTGGTCACTGTCTCCCCTGCCCCTTGGTGTGTGACTTCTGGGGCCATAAGATCGGTTTCCAACACCACTGACAAGTGAGGACAAGGAAGCACTGGGATTTCCTGGCACTTGCTACTTCACACCATCCAGTGTACAGTTAAATGCATCTGGTAAGGGAGGACAGGGAGGACTGACTAGGTGAAATGCCACAGGCCCAAGGTCATACAGCTGGCCTGTGGGGGCAGCAGGGTACAAGCCAGGATCTCACCTCCCTTCAGCCCCGCCTTCTACCCCATGGGAGCTGGAGTCCAACACAGATCTCTGTGCTCAGTTTAAAACCAAGTCATCCCACGTGTGGGGGCAGTCAACATCCTCACAAGTGCAGGTCTCCAAGGGCTGAGCAAGCCCTGGCCATGCTGACCCCAGGGACTGCTCTTGGCCTTGGAGAGCGTGCAAGCACTGCCACTGCTTCCCATCGTGCTAGGAGCGACTCAGCCTAGGGCTGAGCAGGCCAGATATGGCAGGCCTGGCACAGAGGGGCCTCCTGTTGGGCACGTGCAGACTTTGTGCTCAGCAGGACAGAGGGCAGTGCAATGAAGGGCTCTGTGCCAGGACCTGCTTCTGAGGGCACCTGCTCAACTTGCCAGGCTGAGTCACCAAGTACCAGCCTCTCCCGACGGGGAGCCCCACAGCAGGACCCTCTAGGTCCATCCCTCACACATGCATACTTTAAATTCCCACGAAAGAGTAGGGAACTCTGCGAGGCAGATATCTCTATGGCCGCCATCACGGCAGAAGCCACTGAGGGCCTCGCCTCAGAGGATCAGCTGCTCAAGGAAAAGAGTGAGAAGAAGCTGCACCTACGCCCGCTGCGCCTTCAAAGGAGAAAGGCGGTCAAGGAACTCCGCGGTTAAAAGCACTTGAAAGCAAGGCACTGGGCATGACTACCCAGCACCACATAAGCTGGGTGTGGTGGCACATGCCTGCAATCCCAGCACTTGCAAGGTTGAGGCAGGAGGACTGCTGTGAATTCAAGTTCAGCCTAGCTACTCAGTCAGTTCAGGATCAGCCTGAACTACAGAGCCAGACCCTGTCTCCAAAACCAAACCTAAACAAACCACTTTATGTTGATTATACATTCACATGATAATTTGTAGATATACTAGGTTAAAGTATTATCAAAATTAATTTCACAAAAAGTGAATTTCACTTGCTTTTTATTTGTGTGACTACCAAAATATTTAAAATGACAAATACTGCTGGCATTACGATTCTGTTTGGCAGCACTGATTTAGAAGGTTGAATGAGGTAGGTATTGAGATGTTTAAGGAACTGAAAACTCCAGGCAAATTATAGTTTGTCTGCCTAACCTTGTTAAGGTCCTTTCCCAACCATTATTTGTGTACCTGGCCTGGCCTATAATCCCAGTACTCTGGAGGCTGAGGCAGGAGGATTACAAATTCAAGACCAACATAAACAATTTAGTAACTTAAGAAAACCCTGTCTCAAAATACAAACTAGAAAGGGCTGGGAGACAGCTCAGTGTGAAGGCCTTGGGTTTAGACCAATACCGTAAATAAACAAATGCAAAACTGCTCAGGCACAAATGTTTGAGTGCTTCCTATGAAGACCTACAGGTGACCCGGGATTAGTAACCTTGTTACCTGAAGTCATCAAGTACAATGTCAGAGGCAGTGCACCCAGGACTGACTCATCAGCAGAAAGGGACAGAGTGGCCAAGATATGTACACCTCCTTTCTACTTCTACTTTCCTTGCATTAAACAAAACACATTAGGTTCTAAGGTAAGATTCTTGCTCAGGAAAAAGCAGAATTCCCTGTAAGGCAAGGTCACGCAACAGAAAGAACACTAGTAATCAAGATGCTATCTCAAAAAAAAGAGAGAAAAATCTTTAATTTTAGGCAGTATTCTAGCTCTGCTGAATAACAGCCAACATTTTAACAAGATCTCTAGGTAGTTTAATATACATATCAAAATATCAAAGTCTGGGCCTAGCCTGTACATCTAGCACTCAGGAGGCTGAAGCAGGAGGACTGCCTGAATTTGAGGCCAGACTGGGCTATACAGTGAGTTCAAGGCCAGCCTGGGCTACAGAGCAAGACCTTGTCTCAAAAAAATAATAATAATACTAAGTTTGAAAAGCACTGCCTTAAATAATTTTTTGAAACAGGATCTCACTCTATAGCCCAGGCTGGCCTTGGTCTCGCAGCAATCCTCCTGCCTCTACCTGCCAAGTGCTGGAATTACAGGTGTGCATCACCACGCTTGGCTTTTGCAGTGCTGGGGAATCAAAATCAGGGCCTATGTGCTTGCTAGGCAAGCACTTTAACTGCTGTACCATTTCTCCAGCCCCTGCTTTAAATATGAAGTTTTGTCAAAACTGCAAGAATTCCAACTACCGTAGAGTTCTCTGACTCTATCCTGACTTGTCATCAGAACTGAGCAAGTTAATGGCCTCTTGGTCCTTTCCAAGCTTTTCAGTCAACCACTCCCAACAAATCATGACACCCATGGGTCCTCACTTTTCAGACATAGGCAAGAAGTGTAGAAAGCTACACTAACCCGGCTTTCCTCTCACGTGTGGCATCAAGGCTCTACATCCTGAGTGCGAGCATAAGTGAGGCTGGCCTACCTGTCCGACTGAATACACATGTCCCTACTTGAGCTCCCTGGGGACGCCTTCCACCCCTCCTTCAGGACAGTCCCCTCTCTGAGACGTGGTGTTGAGATTTCCACTCGGCTCGCCTTGGCCTCCCGTAAGTACCTACGTGACCCTTCATCACAGACATCACACAAGCCTGTCCAGCTACTCCAGGCACTCTCTTTAAGCCTTTCTGTCCTGGTCAAATCTAGGTCCTCCAAGTCTGGGTCCTCAGACCTGGCCTTCCCCATGCTCCTTTCGCTGTCAGCAAATATCATGCTCGCCCCTAGGGAGAGATGCCTCGCAGACTCGTTCTTTATTCCCAAAACTGCAGGGCGGGATCCCCAGCGCGGCAGCCAGGCTCCGCTGACAGCGATGCTTTGACAGTTCCCAGTCCTCCGAGACCTCAGCCCTCAAATACCCAAAACCAGAGGATTACCTTCTCCGATCCTGGCGGTCCCACCGCGCTGGGGGCGGCCTCCAAGCCCGAGCCTTTAGGCTGCAGGCCCACCTTCACCCTCCATTCCCAGCGACTGGTGGCCTCCGGTCGCATCTTCCTCCATCTCGACTCGGATCCGGGGCTGCCGGAACCGGAAGCTGGAGCGCTGTCATTACCGCCCCATGAGGAGTGCTGTATTCCACCAATAATGGCCTGAGCCTGTGACCCCCGCCCCCAGGAGCGACGCCGGAAAGCGCTGGCCGCCATCTTGGACGAGGCCAGTGGCCACGCCTTCTTTGAGCTTCATCCTGCCCTCACCTCTAAAGGGCGGGCGTGTGCTGTGTGGGCGCGTCCTGATTCGCGGACACCGTGTCACGGTCGCGTCCCGAAGATCCAGTTGTACATGGGTGACCTTGTGTTTGGGATATATTGGACTGTTTATGTTCAAATCTAATATTTAAATTTTGTGTGGCTTTTCGTAATACTTACTAAGCGAAAACAGTAGAGAGCCAAGTACAGCCAGCAAGAAGGACTAGGGTTAGAGAACCGATTTTGAGGCTCAGGAACTCAAAAAATTTCAGTAATTGGCGACAACCTAGGTGAGGAGAAAAATAACATTAAGAGTCCCATCTAACGTTAGAACTGTTTTTTGCTTAATAGATTTTGTGTGTTTGTTTTGAGACGGGGTTTCACTCTCTAGTCCAGGCTGGACCTGAGCTCACTGGGTAGCCCAGGCCAGCCTTGGACTCACAGCCATCCTGCCTCAGCCTCCCAAGTGCTGGGATTACAGGGGTACATCTGGCTTGTGTGGTGCTAGGGAATCAAACTGAGGTACTTTAGCTTTAACCACTGAGCTATTCCTACAGCCTGCATAATTGATTTTTCTATTTACTTATCACATCCTTTCTCCTCACCCTTAACCCTGACCCCACACCTTTCCCTTTCCCTCTCCACAGAGTCCATCTTCTTATTTCTGTATCTCTTTTTTTATGGTTTGATTTCTCATATTAGATAAACCATATGATATTTAACTTTCTGGGTCTGATTCATTCCGCTGAACATAATGGTCTCAAGGTGCATCCATTTTCTTACAAATGACTCAAATTTGTCATTTTTTTGCATTTTTATTTTTTATTTTATATTTTTGATTTCCCCCCATTTTATTGATATGTATAAGTGCAAAATTTAAGGTTTACATCAAATTTGTCACTCTTAGTGGCAAAGTAATATGCATATATTCACATCCAGTCATTGTACTTGGGCATATTGGCTTCTTCCAAGATTTGGCTGTTATAAATTGTGCTTCTATAAACATGGGTATGCATGTATCACTATGGTATGATGACTTTAACTTTTTTGGGCAGATACCCAGAAGAAGTATAGCTGACCTCAGATAGGAGGCTCATAACCAGAATATACAGGGAACTGAAAAAATATAAGTCCCTGAAAAAATCAATGACCCTATTGAAAAATTGGCAAAAGAAATGAAGAGGCAGTTCACTGATGAAGATGTTCAGATGGCCAACAAATACAAGAAAAGATGTTCAACATCCCTAGCCATAAAAGAGAAATGCAAATCAAAACATCACTAAGATACCATCTAACTCCAGAGAGATTGGCCTATATCAACAACTCAAACAGCAATCAGTGCTGCAAGGCTGTGGTGGAAAGGAACCCTCCTGCACTGCTGGTGGGAATGTAAACTGGTACAACCGCTATGGAAAGCAGTATGGAGGTTTCTCAAGATTGGAAATAAATATCCCCTTTGATCCAGTGATACCTCTCCTGGGAATATTCCCAAAAGAGTTAAAAACAACACATAACAGAGATATATGTATACCCATGTTCATAGCAGCACAACTAACAATAGCTAAAATGTGGAAGACATCAAAATACCCACCAACAGACCAATGGATGCACAAATTGTGGTATTTATACACAATTGAATACTATGCATCTATAAAGTCCGACAGCTTGGAGGCTTTTGTAGGCAAATGGAGGCAACTTGAGACCATCATGCTTAGTGAAGTGAGCCAGAAGCAGAAAGTGAAATATCGAATGGTCTCTCTGACATGAGAAACCCAGATCACAATTATCTCATGAAACTTAATGTGGAAAATAATGGGGGTGTGGGGTGGGTAGGAGGAGGGCCAAAAGGAGACAGGGAAAGGTCTTGTAACTTTGCCAAGATATGTATGTACTCAAAATGCTCAAGATCACTGTAAATTTCAAATTTTGCACTTATACTTATCAGTAAAATGGGACCAAAAAAAAGTATGGCTGGATCAAATAGCATCTTGATTTTCATTTTTCTGAGGAATCTTCACACTGCTTTCTATAGTGGTCATACCAGTTTGCAGTCCCACCAACAATGTAGGAGGGCTCCTTTTCCCCCACAGCCTCACCAGGATTTGTTTATTGAGTTCTTAATAGCAGCCATTCTTACTGGTGTTAGATGGAACCTCAGTGTTGTTTAAATTTGCATTTTTCTGATCTGCCTAATTGATTTTAAGTCATATATTTACTGTAAATTTGCATCCTACCATTTTTATTTTGTTTCTAATTTTGATTACATAGACAAATTTTTACATATTAATGGAATACCATGCAATGTTTTAATACATATATACATTGTGTAATGTTTAAATCAGGTTAAATATATCTATGTCCCTAAATACTTATCATTTCTTTATAGTGAAAACATTCAGAATCCTTTCTCTTTTTGGTGTGTGTGGGGGGACAGGGTCTTGCTCTGTAGCCAAAGCTGGTACTGAACTCACTTACCTAGCCCAGGCTGGCCTTGAACTCACGGCGATCCTGCTGCCTTATCCTTCCAAGTGCTGGGATTACAGGCATGCACCACACCCGCCCAGCTTTATGTGGTGCTGGGGAATAGAACTCGTGGCTGTGTACTTACAAGGCAAGTGCTTTAACTGCTGTGCATTCCTTCAGCCCTCAAAATCCTTTCTTCTAGCTTTTTTTTTTTTGGAGTTTAGAGTGCATACTTGTTTTGTGGGGGTAGGGGGGTAGAGACAAGGTCTTGCTGTATATCCCAGGCTATTCCTTAACTCACTGTGAGCCCAGGCTGGCCTTGGACTCATGGCAATCCTTGTGCCTAAGCCTCCCAAATGCTGGAATTACCAGCATGCGCCATCATAGCTAAGTTTATACAGTGCTGGAGAATCGAACTCAGGGCCTTGAGCTTGCTAGGAAACACTTGAACCTCTGAGAAACTCCTCCAGCTCTAGAGTGCATACTTGTTATCTGTGATCATCTTAGTGTGTGATAGAACACCATCACTCCTCACTTGTGTCCAACCGTAACTTGGTACCCACTGCTCAACCTTTCCTTCAGTCTCCCAGCCCATAACTCCTCAGCCTCTGGGAACTGTCATTCTACTCTGAATTTCTCTAAGACCAGCTTTTTTACATCCCACCATGCATGGGAGCGTATGGTACTTGTCTCTCTCTACCTACCATCGATCTCCAGTCCCGTTCACGTTGTCATAAGCGACAGGACTTCCTCTTCGTGACTGCACAGTGTTCCATCATGTACGTGTGCCGCACTTCTTTATCCATTTTACAGTTGATGGAGACTGGAACTCTTCAGTTGTTCCCATTTTCCCTAGTATGAATAGTGTAACAAGCACGAAAGTGCAGTGTCTAGTCGACATACTGATTTTGTTCTCTGTGAACGTACACACCCCTGTGACCATTGAAGGGATTATGTCAACCTGAAGGGTTTAAGGCAGGCCCAGCCAACCTTTAGGGTTGAGCTTCAGGTGTGTGCGATTGACTTATGGGACAGCAAATGAGGGAAGGAAACCCACCCTAAGTGTGGGTGGCCAAACAAATAGGCTCGCAGCTCCAATTAAATAAGAAGGAATGAAAAAGGAAGCTCCTTCCCCCAGCCTCTTCTCCTGGGAGAATTCCTGCCTTCACGTCTCTCTACCCATCGACTCACCCTGTATTCGCCTTGCGAGTCTCATCCCAGATTTGCTCCAGTCTCCAGGTCTTCACCACCACCTTTGGGCACATATGTGTGGCACAGACTCTAGCCAGGAGTCCTACAGTCTCAGATGGGAGTTCTCTGGGCTTTCTGGCTCTTGCACCTGAAACCTGCCGCCACTTTGGACTCTCCCTTCAGATGTGTAAACCATCCTAATAAATTCATGTAGATGTATATGTATAATCTCTAAAAATTCATTTCTCTAAGTACCCTAAACAATACATATTTTGATACAAAAATTGTAACAAAAATTTCCCTGAGGCTCTTAGTAGCTCCTGGAGTTGGCGCTGTAGTTTGATGAGACCTGAAGTTGCTGTGGTCTCTGCTCCTAATCACATCAGGGGTACCAGTAGCCCATGCTGTGAATTGTTTAATTAATACAATAAGTCGGTGCTTTTGGTTACCCGGATCCTACACCGGTAAGATAGGAGGAATATGACAATTCCCCAGATAGTGCATTTGAATATTTTTAGAAAAGTCAAAAGCATCCTGATGTTGGCTGGTTGCTCTTAGCATCTCTGGATGAAGTAATAAAGCACAGAGATGAGCTCCAGGCTGGTGGCGTAGCTCAGTGGTTACAGAGCTTGTCTAGCAAGTTCAAGGCCCTGAGTTCAGCTCCCCAGCACCACATAAGCTGGGCATGGTGGTGCCCGCCTGTAATCTCAGTACTTAGGAGGCTGAGACAGGAGGATTATTTTGAGTTTACGGCCAGTCTGGGCTTCCTGGTGAGTTTAGGGTTAAACCTAAACTACAGAGCAAGACCCTCTCTCTCAAAAAAAGAGTGTGGGACAATGGGGGCTGGAGGAATAGCTCAGTGGTTCAGTGCCTGAGTTGATTCCCCGGTACCACATAATCTGGGTATGGTGGTGCACACCTGTCATCCCAGTGATGAAAGACAGCCTGAGAACCTGAATATGAGAAGGGCTGTGTTGGGGGCTTGTCTAAGGGAATATCCAAGCAGTGGGGTTAAAGGCTTTGCTCTCCATCATTCCCTGAAACGTGATAAGGCCTCCTGCCTGATTTTCATGCTCTTCTTTTACAAACAGACATAAAACAGCTTTGGCTGTGCCAATGGCTGTACTTTAATCAGTTCTGCTGTGACAGGGTCATGTTGGTGAAGCCTGGCTACTTCTGTTATAGATGTAATAAACAAGCCTTGTACAAACCTCCCTACATTCTGTACCTGTATTATATCTTTGGGGGGGGGGAAAAATCCTGGAAGTGAAGAGAAAGAAGCAAAGGAGAGAGACTCTTTTCTCATTTTTAAATGTTTCCATACTGTAGACTGAGCCCAGGAATGCTGAGCTAAGTTTCCTCTTTCCATAATTTCCTTCTGAGACAGTGTCTCACTGCATCACCCAGGCTGGTCTTGCAATTCTTCTGTGTCAGCCTCCCACATAGCTGGGTTTACAAGCATATTTCTTTCACTCTCCTGTGTGTTTGTTTTACCTGGCCTGCCAGCCATTTAAGATGGTGCCTTTTCCTACTGAGGGCGAGTCTTCGCTACACAGTCCACCAACTCCTACCTACTGACATCCTCTGGAAGAGGACACCCTCAGGAGTACAGCGTTACCACATCTCCAGGTGTTCCTGAATCCAGTCAAACTGGCACCCAGACTTCACCACCACAGGGGAATATTTCCAGGAGCTGCAGATCACCTGGATCCGGACGTCTAGCAGGCTGGTCCTTGTGTTACGCACAGCACAGAGAGAGTCCTGCTCTGCAGCTGCCAGTGAGGACCCATAATGCTTCAAAGTGGGAGGATTTCCCTGCCCACTCATCCTGCCCAACAAGCGAATCTGAGGGGAGCAGGAGAGGCTGTCTAAGTCTATTAACAGGGTCCCCCCCACCCCCCCCCACCCCACCGAGGGATCTCTGCCTTTCCCAGGCTGCCCCATGGACCTTGGTCTAGAGGTCATCAGAGGAACACCAAAATGAAGCCAAAAAGGGGGACTTGGAAAGGTAACGGCTAAGCTAAAAGTGCACTGGGGAGAACCTGGGATCTGACAAGATGGCCAGGTTGCCCCCAGTATCATCAAGGAAAGCCAGCGTTTGCTGGCAGAACCAGGTCCTACCATAAAGTAGAACCAGATGAGAGCAACACCCGTTATTTTCATGTAGTCACTGCTGGGCCTCAGGATTCCCCCTCTGAGGAAGAGACTTTTAAACTTGAACTATTTCTTCCTGAAGAATATCCAATAGCATGGCGCACATTTCACAACCAAAATTTATCATCCTAATATAGACAAGTTGGGAAGAATATGTTTATAATTTTTTTTTTGAGACAGGATCTCACTCTGTAGCCCAGGCTGGTCCTGAGCTCACTATGGAGCCCAGGTTGGCCTTAGACTCACAGCAATCCTCCTGTCTCAGCCTCCTGAGTGCTGGGATTACAGGTGTGTGCCACCACACCCAGCTTAAGTGGTGCTGGGGAATAAAACTCGGGTACTTAGCACCTTACTTAGCACTTGCCAGGCAAGTGTTTTAACTGCTGAGCCATTCCTCCAGCTCATTTAGATATTTTGAAAAATAAATGGTCTCCAGCACTGCTCATCCAGGCTTTGTTACGTGCTCCTAACCCACTAGCGAATGATATGGCAGAGCAGTGGAAGACCAACGAAGCCCAGGCCGCAGAAACAGCAGAGCACGAACTAGGCTGTATGCCATGAAAATATTTAAATTGGTCCAACCTTCAAGTGCGCGTCACTTCTCCTGTTCTGCCAGGAGCTCTTCCTTTTTTGTTTGTATTTAATGGACACGGTCTAGGAAAGATAAACAATAAAAACTCAGGCACCATCAGTCCTTTGGTGATTAAATGCACAAGAGCAAATTTGTGCCTCGTTCTGATTCAGTTATAAAGCATGAGCAGAGGCTAGAAGCATCACCTGGGTTGTTGTGAAGCATAAAAAAGCCATGGCCGTCTGCTTTCATTCATTTCCCCCACTGTGGTGTAAGTATGTAAAGCACTGTGAAGGGGGCGCTGCCAGGGTTAGCGGCAGGGATGGGCAGTCCTTATTTTATTTTTTGAGGGGAAGGTGATTTTAAATGTATGGCTCCTTTTCCCCGTTTTTTTTTTTTATGGTGACCTAACTACTACGTTGGTTAAAAGCAGCTAACTGGATCTTTAGAATATGTTCTCTAGCCAAGACTAACTTTATTTAGACACTGTAGATGGACAAGCTTGATTGTTTAAACCAAAATAGGAACATGAACATCACAGCCTCACTAACAGCATTGCGACTTTGCTGTCCAGGGAAGATTCCTCTCTTCAAAAAAAATCTTGTGACCATTTTGTATGGCTTGTCTGAAAACGTCTGTAAATTTTATGTTTTAATAAAATATTTTTGTTATTCTACAAGAAGAAAAAAAGTGCACTGGGGAATGGAAGAAAAGGAGACAGCAGGGCCAAAAGAAATAACTAGAATAATGCTGACGTCATCACTGGGGCTGGGGGTGTCGCTCAGCAGTTAGAGCGCTTCCCTAGCAAGTGAAGGCCCTGTGTTCAACTCCCCAGCACCACGTAAGCCGAGCATGGTGGCGCACGCCTGTCATCCCAGTACTTGGGAGGCTGAGGCAGGAGGACTGCCCTGAGTTCAAGATCAGTCTAGACTACATGGTGAGCTCAGAACCAACCTGGACTACAGAATGAGAATCTGTCTCAAAAAGAAGAAAAAGGGGAGAAAGTGAGCCTGCTCTGGTGGTACTGGCCTGTCATCCTAGCGTACTGGGAGGTCGAGGCAAGGTTGCACCTTGGCAACTTAGTTGAGAGGCTGTCTCCAAATCAAAACTCAAGAATGACCCTGGGCCCCATCCCAGGGCCGCTACCGAAACATAAGGGATCCACACAGCAAGTTCACGCCGGCTGCGGGCGGAGGGCGGGCGTGTGGGTCAGACTGGGTTGGAGGAAGGACACGCGCCGCCTTCGCGGAGGGGCCGCAGATCCCTGAGGTGGATGCAGCCAGGCTGGGGCGGCTGCACGGCTTTCTATAAATTCATCCACCAGGAATTCAAACCAACCGCTGCTGGGCTAGGGGGGTGCCAAGCCAGAGTCACGAGAAGTGTGGGAGAGCTGGGGACAGCAGCTCTGGGGGCCTCGGCGAGGGGGTGGGCTACAGATGAGCTGTCGCCTGAATGGCAGACAGGAGGAGGCTGATCCATACACAAGCCTGTTGTTCTGGGGCGCCATGGGAAAGCTCCCTAGCCACGCCTGGGGCGGAGGGAGAGTGGGGCTGGCCGGGGCAGGCAGGGGCCCTGGGATCCCAGAGAAGTCACCTCACAAACCTGGTCCTCTTCCTGCCAATGGCCTTGGACTGCGTGCTCCCCTCATCCCGGCTGTCATCTGCTGGGACACCCTGCTCCAACAAAAAACAGCACCATTCATAAGCTTTGTCTTTTTAATAAAAAATAAATTGTCTGTGACAAGCAACTTTCTGAATTTTAAAACAAAGGTGAAGGGAGAGGACAGCAGTGAAGGTGTCGGCAGTGGTGAGCAGCAAACCCGGCACCTCCGCGAGCCAGGGCAGAAGGGGACCTGTCCTCTGTCCTGGCAGAAGGAAGGTGGCCAGACTTCAGGAAAGACTTCCTGCAGCTGGCAGTGCGCGGTAAGGGGGCTGGAGGAGCCCCGCTGTGGCGCCCAAGAGACCCCTGGGATGGCGGCCTCAGTGTCCAGGAGAGCAGCTGTGGCATGTCCAGGAGCGATGTCTTAGCTTATGGTTGTTTAGATGCTTGGGGTTCATTACCGTAGGGTACCGAAACAGACAGGTTTTTAGGGTGTCCTGGAGCAGTATGTTGCTGGAGGGTCCTGAAACGGCCAGAACCAAAGGGTCTTCTCAGGGTCTTGCATCATGGCACAGATGCTGCGTGGGGCAGTCACCTCCGAGAGCCCGGGGCTCGGCAGAAGTGAGTCCCAGGGGGTTGGCCAGCCGCACTGGTGTGTCCACGGCACAGAGCAGCAGGAGAAGCCCGATCACGGGAGGAAGGTAGGCTTTTGGGCCTCGCCACCCTAGTCAGGTTTGCACTGTCTGGGCCCATCTGGCGTGGCAAGGTGCCTGTGCTCCTCAGCAGCCCAGGACAGTTTAAGCCACTTCTGTGCCCAGGTGGTTGTTGTCTACATCCACGTCACCAGCAGAGGTCCTGCTTTCCTTGGGGAGCTGGAGGCGTGGCTCCCTGCTCAGCGGGGCCTTCTCCCCTGGAGGCGGAGTCCCACAACCCTGGACCTTGCCCCGAGCCCGAAGTGCCCCCAGAGGGGAGGTGAGGAGGACAATGAGGGCTCCTGAAAGTACTAAGGCGAGGAGGACAGTGACGACAAGAAAGTGAGGCCAGTAGGACCGCTGGGCAGCTGTGGTGGCCCCACCTCTGACCCTGGTCAGAGGGACTTGCACACGCTCCCGGGGAATGCCTGCCAGTTCAGGATCCAGGGCCAGGGGCTGGTCCTGGCTGTCCACCCAGTAGGAGACCACAGGGTACGAGAAGCCGTCTTCAGTGGCCACACACTGGTAGAGGCCCCCAACTCCATCCTGGGGCAGCAGCAAGAGAGAGCCATTGTAGACAGCGGAAGTGGCCTCTGGGACCGCGCCAGAGCCGCGACTCCAGTGGTAAGAGGCCAGGGCTGACAGGTGAGGGCAGGGGAGTTCCAGGATGGAGTTGGGGACAGCCAGGACTTCTTTAACTGAAGGATAAGCAGACAGAGGGGCAGCGTGATTAGGAGAGGGAAGACTTGGGAGAGTTCCTAGCCCACACTCGTGTCCCGACTCTCCTTGCTTGCTTCCATGACAACCCTCACCATCAACATTCACCCCTTCTTTGTCTCCAGTCTGAACCCCAAACTAAACTCCAGTCCTGCCAACTCCAACTCTGACACTAAAACCAACTTCTGCCTCAATCTGATCCAAGCGTGGCTCCCAGCTCCAAGTTCCTGTTGCCCTTGCCTATCCCAAGAACCCAGATCCATCTCCCCGCCAGGGTTCAGATCTCAACCAGACAGGGGCAGCCATGGCACCTCTGCCCACTCTGCTCCCCGTCCTGCCCCACACTCACTGATTCGAGGGTGGCTCCGAGGCCGGTGGCTCCTGCCCAAGGGGCTGGTGGCACACGCCCACTCTGGGTTTCCTCGTTCTAGGTCCTGCTTCCAGGATTGCCTGGAAAGGAAAAGCAAGCAAAACTCTTCTCTTGAAACAGACAAAAGTGAGAAAGAGAGGAAGTACAGAGAAGAAAAATGTGGGCCAAGGAGTTAGGTAGGATAGAGGTGTGGCTGGGCCTGGTGCTGCAGGCCTGTAATTCCAGCACTCTGGGAGGCTGAGGCAGGAAGATCACAAGTTCAAGCCCAGTTGGGCAATTTAGTGACTTAACAAGCAAGACCCTGTCTCAAAATAAAAATTATGATTTTTTTTTTGAAACAGGGTCTTGCTATGAAGTTCAGGCTGGTCCTGATCTCACTATGGAACCCAGGCTATCCTCGAAGTAATGGCAATCCTCCTGCCTCAGTTTTCTGAGTGCTGGGATTACAGGCATGTGCCATCCCATCCAGTTTATGTGGTGCTGGGGGAACTGAACCCACAGCCTTAAGCTTGCCGAGCAAGTGCTTTAATCACTGAGCTACTCATTCAGCCCCAAAATAAAAAGTAAACCTGGACTGGAGATGTAGTTTAGTGTGTAGACCCTGGGTTCAATCCCAGTGCTGCAAAATAAAAACAAAAACAGCACAGAGGCGGCCTGGGAGCCCAGGACGGCTGGAGCGGCTTCAGACTGCCCAGCCAAACACCAGCTCTGCAGGGACCCACCACAGCGAGTGCGTTAGCGGGCCCTAGGAATGGAAGGACAGAAACAGAAGGCAAGGAGGGAGGGTCCTGGCAGGTCATGGCGCCCACCATTCAGGATTGGCACTTACAGGTTAGGGGCAGACAGAAGGCGGCAGCCCTGAGACTCAGGGTCCCAGGCGCAGTGAGGGTCTCGAGCAAGGACACAGCCCACACAGCTGTCGTAGACACTGCAGTTGGCTCGGGGCACCTTCCAGACGCCTCCTGAGAAGCCTAAAAACACCGCACCCTGGGGGTGGGGGGGTGTTAAGTGTAAAGTTCCAGCAGTTCAGCTCAGGCCCAGGCTCAGGAAGCCATTTCTCCCAACCTCCGGGGCAGACCCCTACCCCGTCCCCCTAGGAGACCACTTCACCGTCCAGTCTCTTCCCACCTGACGAGGGGCCAGTTGCAGGTTGCGAACAGGTTCGGGGTCAGGGAACAGTTGGATCTCTTCCAGCAGATAAGCACTACTGTTCCCACTCACCACAGCCTTGTGCAGGGACCCCGTGGCTGTTGAAAGAGAGCAAGCTAGGATCCTCCCGGCCCCTCTCTGCCTTTGCACGGCCTCCCCAGCCGTCACACTCCCTCTGAAGCACCGCACGCAAACCTGCCGGGCACTCTCGTCCTCTCCATGATGTGGAGACAGGGGTCTCTCGTAGACACTTGACGTCCCTGGGCCCCTCTCGCTCCTTTGCAGATGCCTGACAAAACCCAATCCCCATAGAAGCCCTGCTGCTCCCTTCTCCACAGACACGGGGCAGTGGGCAGCTGATGGCTTTTATAGGTTTAGGTTTGTTTCTTTCTTTTCTTTTCTCTCTCTCTCTCTCTCTCTCTCTCTCTCTCTCTTTTTTTGATACAGGGTCTCACTTGTAGCTCTGGCTGGTCTTGAACTCACTATGGAGCCCAGGCCGGCCGTGAACTCAATGGCAATCCTCCTGCCTCAGCTTCTTGAGTGCTGGGATGACAGGCGTGTGCCACCATGTCTGGCTTTATCTGGTGCTGAGGAATTGAACTCTGGGCCTTGCACTTGCTAGGCAAGCGCTTTCCCTGCTGTGTGGTTCCTCCCGCCTGAGTGCTTTCATAGAAAACCACTTCACCAGCCTCCCTTATCTCCTCCAAATGTCTCTACCCACAGGATTGGTGAGATCTATACTGACCACCGTCTCACAAGCTGCAAGCTGGGCCTGGTGGCGCAGGCCTGTATTCCCAGCACTCTGGGAGGCTGAGGCAGGAGGATCACAAATTCAAGCCTAGCAGTGGGCACCTTGGCAGTTTAGCAAGACCTTGCCTCAAAAGGTCTTGTCTTGACCCCCACACCAAGAGAAAAAAGTCACAACCCAGCCTGGGCAGCACAGCAAGACTCTGTTTCTAAAAACCATTTTTTTTCAATTGCAACTTCCCCACTGGTGTTTCTGCTTCCTCCTCCCTCTGCTTTACTTGACCGTCTAATCTCACAGCTGACATACTATATTATTTACTCATTAGGGATGCCCTACCCACGCCCGAAAGATGGAGATTTTCATGCATTTTTTTGTTCCTCCTGTATGCCCAAACAGGCCCAGCTAACACAGTGCCTACTTGCTCAGCCGGGAAGAACGAGTGAGCCTGGGAGACTCACACAGAAGCCGGTCTTGCCAGACCTTCCCCATGTGCGGCAACCCCGTCCCATTCCCTCCATCTCCCTCCCCCACTCTATAAATCTATGAATCTACCCCTCTCTACAAATCCCCACCCCTCAATCCCAATTCATGACGTTGTGTCCTGCTATTTCAAAGAAACACAGAAGCCCTCAGACGAACACTCCTGTCTGGGACACAGCTCAGGAAGTTACAGCACAAGGCCCTGAGTTTGATTCCCCAGCACCACACAATCAGGGTGGGGTGGGTCCTGCCTGTGACCCCAGCACTCAGGAGGCAGGAGGATTGTCGTGAGCTTCAGGCCAGCCTGGGTTCCTTAGTGAGCTCCGGACTAGCAGGGACTACAGAGTGAGACCATGTCTCAAAACAAAAAATAGGTAAAAGCTCCCTTTGGGCCGGGCTTGATGGTACATACCTGTCACATGTCATCCCAGCAGTCTGGGAGGCTGAGGCAGGAGGATCTTAAGTTCAAGCCCAGACTGCGTGATTTAGTAACTGAGACCTTATTCTCAAAATTTAAAAAAAAAAGAGAGGCTGGATAAATGGCACATCAGGTAAAGCACTTGCCTAGCAAGCGAAAGGCCCTGAGTTCAATTCCCCAGTGCCACATAAACTGGACGTGGTGGCGCACGCCTGTAATTCCAGCACTCAGGAGGCCGAGGCAGGCGGACTGCTGTGAGTCCAAGGCCAGCCTGGGCTCCTGATTTCCTCCTCCCTGTGTTTTACTTCATTTTCTAATCTCACAACTGACATAGTGCATTATTTGCTTATTAGGGATGTCCCATCCACTCCACAAAGATGGGGATTTTCATGCACTGTTTTGTGCGAACTCGACACACACCAGCCTGGGTTACAGAGTGAGACCCTGTCTCAAAAAATAAATAAATAATAAAAAGATTAGGGGAGGGCTGGGGATGTGGGTCAGTGCAAAGGTGGCGGTGGCCCTGGGCTTCCTGACCCCAGCCTTTCTGCCTTTCTCCCACTTCCAGCCCACCAGAGGTGCGGCGGCTCCCTGACTCGCCGGCTGCGCGTCCTGTGCTCTGCCTCTGCTCCTTCTCAGTTCACCTGCTAACATTCTATCTTGTTTTGTTTTTGAGACAGGGTCTCACTCTGCCGCCCAGCCTGGCCTTAGTGCAAGGCAATCCTTCTGCCTCAGCCTCCTGAGTGCTGGGATCACAGGTGTGCATCACCATGCCTGGCTTAGGGGTTGCCGGGGAATCAAACCCAAGGCCTTGCACTTGCCAAGCCAGCACTCTAGCCACTGGGCTATCCTCCAGACCCTTTCCACCTGTTAATTATCCCTTTTCCTGACCCTTTATTTACTACTGCCCTGTCTGCTGGATGCTTTTAGTCATTCATATAATAGAATATGCTTGGCCAGGTAGGACAAGCCTGTACTCACAGCATGGTGGGAGGCTGAGCAGGAGGATCACAAGTTCGAGCCCAGTCTGAGCAATTTAGCAATTTAGTGAGACTGTGTTTCCAAATCAAAAACTAAAAAATGGACTGGAGATGCAGCTCGGTGTGTAGGCCCTGGGTTCAAGCCCCAGTACAGCCAAAAAAAAAAAAAAAAAAAAAAACCAGACAGCTAGGCTGGACCCAACACCCTTTCCCAGCCACTGCCCTGCCCCGTGGATCTTCACAGCCAGGCTTCCCAGGGCAATGAGCTCCCCCACTGCTGCCAGCTCCCCTCTGCCCCTTACCCCTCACCCTGACACAGCTGGATGTCTTACAATTCTTGCTAAGAATGCCAAACACCTTCCTGCCTGTGTCCCCGCAGAGCTGAGACTCAGAAGGAGTGAGGACCAGACTGTGTATTTACAGAGCCAAGCGAGGCACCAGGCACACTAAGCATTTGCTGAATAAATGAACAATAAGAGCGAGAGACTGATCTCCCAGCCCCTCCGCAGCTGGCTGCAGCCCCTTACTCACAGGTGCCCAGGTACATGACCACACGGCGCTGCCCGTCCAGGCCCTGGGCTGTCTCCACCGCCAGCTGGGTGTACTCCACGCCAGACTTCACCAGCAGCGGGGTCCCCACCACCTGCTCATCCATCAGGAAATGGTTCTTCATGAAGGTCAGGGCTTTGTCCGAAGAGGGGCCCACCGAGCACTGGATGAGGAAGGGGAGGTCAGGATGGCACGCCCCCCTATGGCTCCCTCCACTGGACCCTCACCCTTTCCCCTCCTCCCCCATGGCGGTCCTCAGCCCAGGACGGTGGCCAGAGCTCAGGCTCCCAAGACTTCTGGCTGCAAGTTCCACCCTTGCAGCCTGTGGCTTCTCAGCAGCGAGGACAAAATGAGTGAACACGCGGGAACGTCGCCAGCCCAGCGCTCGGCACGCAGCCAGCACTCCCCAAGCACCCATTCCTCCGCAGGGCGCCAGGCCACCTGGCCGCCAGCAGGACGCACAACGCCAGCCCGTGCGGGAGGGTCTGCTCTATTCCCATCTGTGGTCACAGGCACAGCACAGGACCAGCCACACACGACTGGCACTGGGTGACCATGTGCTGATTCGAGGACTGACTGAGAGAGATCACAGGACCAGGGCGTGTGGCACGGAGTGTTTCCCTTCCTGGCTGGGCGCGGTTGCGGCGTGACTCTGGGAGAGCCCTTCCTCCATTCCGGGCCTCCTTCTTCTCACCCATGAATGAGGGGGCTAGACCGGCTGTTCTCTGACAGCTCTGCCAACACGGGCAGGCTGTGCCCTGGGGCACCTGTGCCCAGTCTTCGGGTAGAATCCTGATACCCTAACCCAAGAGCACCTTACAGGGCAGGTCCAGCTCAGACGTCGTGAACTTGTACCACCTGCTTCATCTCCATGAGCCTCAGCTTCCTCGTACATAAAGTGGCAGAACAACGCCAACATCCTATTTGGGTGCCTGCAAGAACACATGCACCTGCTTCTGCCTCCTCCCAAAGGAATTTTTTTCTTAGGTATAAGCTTTCAGTGATGTCAAGAAACAAAAACAAAAACCTCCACACTTCGGAAGCTGAAAAGCAAATGACCAAACGGGAGGAGACGTAGTGGACACAGAGGTAGCTCCAAGGAGGCTCGCAAACCACAGGTCACAAGGCATGAGTTAGGGCCCCACGACCTTGGGGAGCAGGGCTGGAGGGGAGGCCGAAGAATGAGGGTGCCCTGAAAGCCCACTGAGGAAGCAGCAGCTCTGCACGACTCCCTGCCCAGGCCCAGGAGCTCTGCCTCTGGAGACAGTGAGACAGAGGGTGTTTATACCGAGCACGCCACCACACACGCAGATCAAAGGAGATCACGACACCTTCCCCACACCCAGTCCTCATCCCCGGTGCCTCCCAGATGCCACAGGTGGGCCACTTCTCTCCGAGCAGAACACTAAGAGTCTCGGGAAGCCGACTAGTGGTCCAAGGGGAGAGACCTGACGGAGACCTGACGGTGCTGACACCGGCCTGGCTGGGCCATCCTCAGGGAAGCCGGCGGAGCCCAGTGGCCACGCCGTCCTCTCAGGCACAGAGTTCCAGCACCTCCCACTCTTAAATACGAGCGGACAGGTGAGCATGGCATCGCACACGTGACCCAGGGACTCAAAAGTCTGGAACAAGTGGATCACAAGTTCGCAGACGGCCTACGCAATTTAGTGAGACTCTGTCTCAAAAATGAAAAATAAAAACGGGCTAATGATGTAGCTCAGTGTGAAGCCCTGCACTCAATCCACAGAAAGAGAAAGAAAGAAAAAAGAGAAAGAAAGAAAGAAAGGCAGACACAGAAAAAAGAAAGAGGAAGGGACAGGGCTGTAGCTCAGCCCTCCCTGGGCTCAATCCCTAGCACTACCAAAAAAAAATGTACATGACCAAAGGTACCAGAACTGTGGCTAAAACTACACATAAAAATATTTATTTATTTATTTGTAGTACTGTGGATCGACCCCAGGGCCTTTGCACTGAGCCACATTCCAGCCCATTTTTATTTCTGAGTTTGAGCCAGGGTCTTGCTAAATTGCTCATTTGTCTAGGCTAGGCTTGAATTTGCCATCCTCCTGCCTCAGCCTCCTGGAGTGCTGGGATTACAGGCCTGCTCAGTCAGTTACAAAGCCAACTGGAAATAAATTCAGAAAGAAGAAAACTTCCCAGAGATAAGCAAAGAGAGCATACTATGAAACAAAAACAGAACCTTGCAAAGGCAGGGTCTTTCTGCCCCACAAAGAGACGTTACACACACACATCTAGAGGAAGAGTACTCTTGATCCAGAAGTCAAATCTGAACACGAACAAGTCTCTAGGCCTAACTGCAGAGCAGTTCACATGAAATCTTTAAATCAACCCACAAGAGGCCATCATCAAGGTCCAGATGGTGAGCCTGCAGTACTGGCAAGTACCGGTAATCCCAGTACTCTGGGAGCCTGAGGCTGTACATATACAAACAAATTCAAGCCCCCCTGAGGCAACTAAGTGATTTAGTGAGACTCTAGCTCAAAATAAAAAATAAAGCAGGGTGTGGTGATGCATACCTGTAATCCCAGCACTCAGGAAGTTTAGGCAGGAGGATTGCTGTGAGTTCGAGGCCTTCCTGGGCTACATACTGAGTTCAGGACCAGTCTGGACTGCAGAGTGAAACCCTGCCTCAAAAAATAAAGAAAGAAATGCCACTAGAAAAAATGGGAAACCAGCCTGTGGCTTCTCAGCAGCGAGGACAAAATGAGTGAACACACGGGAACGTCGCCAGCCCGGCACTTGGCACGCAGCCAGCACTCCCCAAGCACCCATTCCTCCGCAGGGCTCCAGGCCACTTGAGGCTAGATTATTGGGTCTTGATGTTATCAAGATAGATAGACAGATAGATAATCTGGATCATAAGGCCAGTGAAGACCAAAAAACAAAAAGACAAGAAAGACTCTGGTTAAAACAGCTGATGGTGGGGTGGCTCAGTGGTTAAAGCACTTGCCTAGCAAGTGCTATGTCAAGTGTTAAGTACCCGAGTTCGATTCACCAGCACTACATAAGCTGGGTGTGGTGACACACACCTGTAATCCCAGCACTTGGGAGGCTGAGGCAGAAGGACTGCCGTGAGTACAAGGCCAGCCTGGGCTCCATAGTGAGTTCAGGATCAGCCTGGGCTACAGAGCAAGACCCTGTCTCAAAAAAATAAAAACCAAAACAAAACAGCTGATGGATGACTCAAACAGAGACAACTTCAGAATTATGAGAGTGCAGGAGAATATGAAACACAGAACAAAAGATTCAAACGATGTGTTTAATGATAATAGGGGAGAAAATTTCCCAAATTTAGGAAAAGAAAATTTAAGAAATCTAGGAAACTTCAGCTTCTGCAGACACACAGAACACCAAATAGCTTTTGAGTAGAAGAGGACTCCCACATAACACATCATAATTAAAATCCTAGAGACTCAAAACAAAGACAGAATATTAAAAGCTGTAGGAGAAAAACAGAAAGTAACATGCAAAGATACTCATTAGGATAACTGCTGACTTCTCAACACAGACGCTAAAGGTAGGAGATCATGAAGTGACACCATCCACGTGCTAAGAGAACATACATGCCAGCCCATACTGCTGGATCCAGCAAAACTATCCTTCAAAATAGAGGGAGAAATTAAAACTTTTCATAACAAAAAAAATTAAGGAAATTCATGGCCACTAGACTGGCTTTGCAAAAACCACTTAAAGGAATTCTAGACAGAGAAAGGGAGACCAACAGCATAAAAGACTCCAGAGAAAAAGAAACATTAGAAAGAGGAGAATAAATTGAAAAGTATGTAGATCAATCAATCAAAATTGAAGCATCACAATGATGACAAGATATAGCAAATGTGTCATGATAAAAACATCTAACGTAAGTGGTTTCAACTTGCCTATCAAAAGACACAGCCTGGCTGATTGGATCAGAAAACAAAACCCCACAATTTGTAGCTTGTAAGAGACACACTACACCTATAAAAATACACATAGACTGTAAATAGAAGGATGGAAATCAATATTCCAGGCAACTCATTCCAGGAAACAATTAGAGATAGCTATACTATTCATGGACACAGCAGATTTCAATATAAAACAGATCAGGAGAGACAAAGATGGACACTATATACTAGTTAAGGGAACAATTCAAAAGGAAGAAATCATAATTATCAATATATATGTTTGTTCCCAACCTTGGGGTACCCAATTTTGTAAAACACAAATTACTGAACTTGAAAGGCCATGTAGGCCCCTGTACAACTATAGTAGGGGACTTTAGTACTTTACTATCACAGATAGACAGGTCAACTAGACATAAAATCAAAAAATAAATATTACACTTAAACCACTTTTTGGAAAAATTGGACTTAATGGATATCTACAGAGTGTTCCACCCAACATTAACAGAATACACATTTTTCTCAGGGGCACATGTGACTTTTTCCAAAATAGACCATATTATAGGCCATAAGTTGTGTTCAACTCAAAAGAGTTGAGATAATTTCTTGCTTACTTTCATTTCATAGTGGAATAAAACTGGAAATCAACAGGAAAAGAACCTACAGAAACCATTCAAATACATGGAGACTATAACTTTCTACTGAATAAACAGTGAGTCACAGATGAAGTCAGAAAAGAAATAAAAATATTCCTACAGCCAAATGATGAAGGAAGTACCTCATATCAGAACATGTGGGACACAATGAAAACAGTTTTAAGAGGGAAATTCATAGCTATAAATGCACACATCAACAAAAAAGCAGAGCACACCGAAGTAAACAATTTAATATGCACCTCAAGATCCCAAGGAATGAAGAACAATCTAAATAAGTAGTAGAAAAAAGAAATCATACATAAAGATCAGAGCAGAAGCTAATAAAATTGAAACAAAAAATTCAAAAAGCCAACGAATCAAAGAGGTGGTTCTTCAAAAGAATAAACAAGACTGATAAGCTTCTAGCTAAACTAACCAAAAGAACAAAAGAAAAACCCCAAATTAATGCAATTAGAAATAAAAGAGTGAAATCACAATGGACACCTCTACAAAGAAAACTATATGATGCTGAAAAAAGAAATTGAATAAGACATTAGAAACTGGAAATAAATTTCCTATTCCTGGATAGGCAGATTAATTAGAGTCAAACTGGCTATACTGGCAAAAATGATACACAGGTTCAACATAATTCTTATCAAAATGTCAACAACTTTTTCATGAAACTTGAAAAAACAATCCTTAAATTCATGTGAAACCAAGAGACCCAGAATAGCCAAGCAATATTAAGTAACAAGACAAAAGCAGGTGGCATTACGATTCCAGACATCAAGTTATATTACAAAGCAACAGTGAGTTAAAAAAAAAAAAAACACAATATGGTACTGGCACAAAAACAGACAGGCTGACCAATGAAACAGAACTGAGAATTCAGGGACAACTTCAAGTATCCTCAGCTACCTGATCCTTGACAAAGGGGCCAAAAAATACGCTAGAAAAAGGATAGCCTTCTCAATACATGGTGCTAGAAGAATGGTTATCCACATGCCGTAGAACGAATCTAAACACACCTATCACCATGTGCTAAAATCAAATCAAAGTGGATCAAAGAATGGAAGCACTGAATCTTCTGGACCATAAAATAGGCAAAATCTAGAAGATGTAGGTGTGGGCAAGGACTTTCTTAATAGGATATCTGATGCAAAAAAAAAAAAAATAGCCCTAGAATCAACAAATGGGATTATACCAAATTTAAAAAGTTTCTGCACAACAAAGGAAACTATCAATAGAGTGAAGAAAGAACTAACAGAATGGAAAAAAAAAATCTTTATTCCCTATACCTCACACAGGAGGCTAATAACTAAAATATACAAGGAACTGAAGAAAAACAGACCCCCTCAAGATCAAAGACCTGATTAAAAAATGGACAGCTGAAATGAACTGTCAGTTCTCAGATGAAGAAGTTCAAATGGCCAGCAAGTGCATGAAAAAATGTTCACCATCCTTAGCCATTAGAGAAATGCAAACCAAAACATCACTAACATCATCCTACCCCAGTAAGAATGGCGCTTATCAAGAAGTCAAACAGCAATCCATGCTGGCGAGGTTGTAGGGGGAAAAGGAGCCCTGTAAAAGGTAAAATTGTCGGTGGGATTGTAAACTGGTACAACCACTATGGAAAGCAATATGGAGATACCTCAAAAGGTTGAAAATAAGTATTCCATTCAATCCAGCGATACCTCTTCTGGGTGTCTTTCCAAAAGAGGTAAAAGCAAGGTGTAACAAAGACACACGGACACTCATGTTTAGAGCATCACAACTAACCGTAGCTAGGTCACAGAAGGAGCCACAATATCCAATCACAGACCAGTGGGTGCAAAAACTGTGGTACATGTACACAATGGAGTATTACATTTCCTTATAAAGACAGATAAATTTAAGACTTTTGTAGGTAAATGGTCATAACTTGAAACCATTAAGCTTAGTGAAATGAGTCAAACTCAGAGGGTTAAATATCACATGGTTTCTCATATGAGAAATCCAGAATTCAAGCATTTTACAGAACCAAGTGGGTGGAACAGGAGAGTTGAGGGGGTGGGGGGAGCAGAGGAGCCAAAGGGGGGAGGGGAAGAGCTGTAATGTTGACCTAAAATGTATGAGCACGAAATAGTCACGCTCAGTGCAACCACTGTGTATCTCATATATATATACCGATAAAATGGAGAAAAAATAAATATTCTAATTTTTCAAGCATAAAAAAATACATAATGAGACCCTGTCTCAAAAAAAAAATGGAGTAGAAGTAATAGAAGTAGAGGAATGTGAAGGTTCTAGGCTCAATCCCCAGCCAGGATGTAAAAAAAAGAAAAAAAAGGAAGCCACAGCATGCAAAAAAAAAAAAAAGACAAGGCAGGAAAGGGTGTCCCCAGGACAATGAGGAAGGGACATCGCAGGATGGCACTGTGTTCCAGATGCAAAGGCCACCAGTCTAGATGAGGACAGAAATGAAGGATTTCCAGGAAAACGAAACTGTTAAAAGAGCTAATAGGTCTGTCTTTAGGAGGTATTCAGAAACTTCAGGGGCCTAGGGAAATAGCACAACAGTTAGAGCACTTGCCTAACAAGCACAAGGCCCTGGGTTCAATTCCCCTGCACCACATTAAGCAGGGTGAGGTGGTACACACCTATAATCCCATCACTCAGGAGGCTGAGGCAGGAGGATTCCCATGAGTCCAAGGCCAGCCTGGGCTCCATAGTGAGTTCACGACCAGCCTGGGCTACAGTGCGAAACCCTGGCTCAAACAAAACAAAATAAAAAAACAAAATTGGAAAAAAATTTAAAAGAAAAAAGGAAAAGATAATTGCTAACCTCAGGGGAAACAAAATGTATGTAAAAAGGAAAAGTAATCATGGCTTACTATACGAATAAGACTCACAATATAAATATTGATTTAACCAAAATTACTATAAAACTGTGCTGGAACATTGGGGGTGGGTACAGGGGAACACTTACTAGCCATCTTGTTGGATAGGGGAGGGTTTGGAAAGCTAAATTTGTAGTGTTTGCTGATTTCTCAGATGTATACTTCCTCCATGGGCGATTTCTAGCTACCTCTGTCAAGTCACTGAACTTAACTGTGTGCTTGTTTGTTTGTTGAGACAGAGTCTTGCTCTGCAGCCCAGGCTGGTCCCTAACTCACTATGGAGCTCAAGCTGGCCTTAGACTCACCACAATCCTCATGCCTCAGCCTCCTGAGAGCTGGGATTATAGGTGTGTACCACCACACCTGGCTTAGGTAGTGCTGGGGATGGAACTCGGGTACTTTGCGCTTGATGCAGCAATTGCTAGGCAAGTGCTTTAACCGCTGAGGCAGTCCTCCAGCCCATATTTCTGTTTTTTAAGACAGGATCCCAGGGCTAGAGGAATGACACAGCAGTTAAAGAAATTGCCTTGCAAGTGCAAGTCCCTGATGTTCAACACCCCAGCACCACATAAAGCTGGGCACCATGGCACACACCTGTAATCCCAGCACTCAGGAGGCTGAGGCAGCAGTATTGCCATGAGTTCAAGGCTAGTCTGGGCTCCATAGTGAGTTCAGGACCAATCTGGGCTACAGAACAACACCCTGTCTCAAAAAAAAAAAAAAAAAATCACCCTCAATCTGTCTCCCAGGTTGGTCCTAAACTCACTATGGAGCCCAGGCTGGCCTAAGGCCCATGGCACTCCTGCCTCAGCCTCCTGAGATCCAGGATTACAGGGATGCACCACTAAGACCAACTAATTTTCATGTGGTGCTAGGGAATTGAACCCAGGACCTTGTGCATGTGAAGCAGGCACTTTAACCACTAAGCGAGGTCTCCAGCCCCAAACATGAGTTTGGAAATAAATACGCACTGGGCTTGGGACCACGCTCCAGGAGCCTGAGGCAGAAGTTTACAAGTTCAACTCCAGCCAGTGTAACGTAGTGCTGTAGGGAGACCCTGTCTCAAAACCAAAAATAAAAGTGGGCTAAGAACATGGCTCAGCATAAAGGCCCTGGGCTTAGTCCCCACTACCACCAAAAAAAGAAAAGCAGTTCTTGCTCATAATTTCAAGTGAAGTCTAGGACACCATGAGTGGGGCAACACAAATGAATCCTCACCTTCCAGAACTGGAATTTAACAGATTTGAACTGAAACATTAACAAGTACCAATAAAAACATGGTACCTCAGGACTAGGAGAGCAGCTCAATGGTAGAGCATCTGCCTAGCTTGCCAAGCCTTGGATTTGGACCTCATCACTACAACAAACAGAAATGCATGGTGGGGGTTGGAAGAGTAGCTCAGAGATTAGAGTGCTTGCCTAGGAAGCAGGAGGTCTGGGGTTCGATCCCCCAGCACCACACAAAAGCTGGGCATGTTGGCACATAAATATAATCCCAGCACTGGGGCAGCTGAGGCAGAAGGATTGCCATAAGTTTAAGGCCAGCCAGGAATACATAGTACGTTCAGGACGAGCCTGGACTGCCGAACAATACCCTGTCTCAAAAAAAAAAGGGGGTGGGGTGGAAGGTGCATGTGGCTGGAGAAATAGGTTAGCGGTTAAAGCGCTTGCCTGGCAAGCTCAAAATCCGAAGATTGATTCCCCAGCACCACATAAGCCAGGCATGGTGGCACATGCCTGTAATCCCAGCACTCGGGATGCAAAGGCAGGAGGATTGCCATGAGTTCTAGGCCAGCCTGGGCTACATAGTGAGTTTAAGGCCAGCCTGGACTACAGAGCGAGACATTGCCTCAAAAAAAAAAGCACAAAACATGGCATTTAGTGATATGGAGATAAATATGAGTTGAAGGTGATTGGGGGAAAGTGGACTCTGGGAAGCAGGGCTTTTTTAAAAAATCAATCCTACAGATCTACTTGATTCTTTAAATCATGTTGATACCAGCACTCTGAAAGCTGAGGCAAAAGGACTGCAAGTTTGAGCCCAGCCTGGGCAATTTAGAGACTTACTGAGACTCTGTCTCAAAATAAAAAGTAAAAAAAGGCTGGAGATATAGATCAGTGCAAAGGCCCCGGGTTCAATCCCTAGTACTGACAAAAAAAAGTTACAGCTAGATGTAGTGGTGCATACCCATAATTCCAGCCAGTTAGGAGGCTGAGGCTGGGGATTTCCAAGTTCATGCCAACCTAGAAAACGCAATGAGACCCTTTCTCAAAACATTTAAAAAAAAAAAAAGACTGGGTGTGGGGCTGGAGGAATGGCTCAGCGGTTAAAGCACTTGAGCAAGCGCTAAGCCAAGCGCTAAGTACCTGAGTTCGATTCCCCAGCACCACATAAGCTGGGTGTGGTGGCGCATGCCTGTAATTCCAGCACTCAGGAGGCTGAGACAGGAGGATTGCCTTGAGTCAAGGCCAGCCTGGGCTCTAAAGTGAATTCAGGACCAGCCTGGACCACACAGCGAGACCCTGTCTCAAAAAAAAAAAAAAAAAAAAGGCTGGGTAACATTATGCCAAATAGGGAAAAACGGAAAGCATTTTCTCTATAATCAGGAATGAGACAAAGAAGTCTTCTCTCACCACCCCAATTAATAAAAAACCGGGGCTGGAGAAATAGCACAGTGGCTAAGCAAGCACAAGGCCCTGAGTTCAACTTCCCAGAGACAAGATGATCACTGTGAGTCCAAGGCCAGCCTGAACCCCATAGTGAGTTCAGGACTAGCCTGGACTACAGAGTGAGACCCTGCCTGCCTCAATAAACAAACAACAACAAATAACTAGAAACATTCTAACGCAGGAGGCCAAAAAAATAAAAATAAAAAAACAAAACCTCAGCAAGAAAAAGTTTAGAACACCACAGAAAGAAATTGAAGGAAATATTAAATATTAGAAGATGGAAAGATCTGCCACGCTCAGAGCTGGAGCAATGGCACAGCGGTTAGAGTGCTTGCAAGCACAAAGCCCTGAGTTCGATTCCTCAGCATCTCTTAAGTTGGGCATGGTGGCACATGCACTTGGGAGGCTGAGGCAAGAGGACTGCTGTGTGTTTGGGACCAGACTGGGCTACATATTGAGTTCAGGATTAGCCTGGAGTATAAAACAAAACCTTATTCTCAAACGCGCACGCGCGCACACACACACGTGGTGAGGTTGCCTGAGACAGTCCTTGGCACATAGCCCATGTTCCCCTACTTCTTCAGGTAGATATGGCGATGCTTAGTGCATACTCGGTCTTGGGGAGAAGGTGGCCCTGGCAACTGCTCTGGCTATAGGATGGTGGTGGACACCTGTGGAGTGTGGGCAGCTGGCCAGGTGTGTGTCTCAGCAGACAGGCCTGGTCAAATGAGAGCACCAGAAGTTACTCAGCAGGTAGTAAGTGACCGATGCTTTCACACACGCATTATGTGCTGGGAGAAGGCTCTGCTTGGCGTTGGGGGGTGATACTCACACTGCCTGGTCGGGGGTTGCTCTCATGGCCCCTGTAAGTAGACCAGCGTGAAGTTTCTTTATTCAACTCCTTGTACTTTCCCTTAAAGACATTCTCAATGTCCGCAAGCGAGAAGGCACAGACTGCAGAGCTCCTGGTCCCACCAACCTTCCTGAAGACAGCCAGAGAGAGCATTTTGGTTTCCTCTGCCATAACAGTCCACTCCCCTCTAGCGCTGGCCTACCATTGTCAGAGACCCCAGGAGGGCAGGATGGTAAAGTCCAGGCCAGCCTCCAGCTGCCTTTTCGTCCTGTTGCTGAGGAATAGGGCTGGGAGGACCTCCAGGGGAGTTCCCTGACTCTGCCCAGGGCCTGGCTCTAGGCCCATCTTAGAATCTAAAACGTGATTCTCCTTAATGAGAATTAATTGGCACACAGGCCCGGGGGTGGCTCCTGCTCATCCTGCCAAGGCTGGGCCGTACCCATTGGAGGGGCAGTATAACCGGATCTAGGCTGTCTGTACATGAAGTCCTCATCTTGGGTCCCTCGCCCTGATGCCTCAGGGAACCCACCACAACCAGACTACCAGACAATTTTTAATCCTATAGCCCTGCTCTGTGGAGTTAGAAGGTCCCATAAGCGCTCTCTCTCTCTCTCTCTCTCTCTCTCTCTGTGTGTGTGTGTGTGTGTGTGTGTGTGTGTACTGGTACTAGGGATCAAGCCTTCACAATTTTAGGCACATCCCCAGCCATTTTTCAGTTTTGATTTTGAGACAGGGTCTCTCCAAGTTGCTAAGTCACTCTCGGCTGGAACTTGCAATTTTCCTGCCTCTGCCTCCCAGAGGGCTGGGACTACAGGCCTGTGCCACCGGCCCGGCTCTCTCTCACTCTACCCTGACTATCTACACACTGAGCTCTCAGTCTGGATCCCACCGGACCTGCAGTACCCAACACACTATCAGCAGGTGTCTAAACACTGTGTGGCCAGATCACAGCTACGGGACCTTGCACGAGGCAATTAGCCTTTTGTACCCTCTAAGTAATGTTTCATTTTCTCTAATAATGATGGTGTTTCCCTTTGTTCTGGCCATTACAAAGCTCAGAACCACATGCGTGGTTGCCATCCCGGGGGCTTACAATATCGTACGGCAAGCACTTGTGTGGATGCTGGCCACAGACTCTTGTATTCTCCTTTTACTGCCACTTCTTTGTCTCTACTATTGATTTTAATGTTTGCCTTCTGGAACCTTCTTTTCATCCTTTTTGGAGCCTGGCAAGATACACACTAATCAGAATCTTGAGCATCATTTTCCCCATCCATACTAAGGACAGATAAGGGAAACTCCTAAAAATGGCGACAATCGAACACCTGTCTAAGTAAAGTGCAGAGAGGGTGCTGGCTCCCATCAGTTCCCCACTCTCTAAGGCAAACCCGAGGTCCCAACCCCGCCCGCACGTTCCCGCCCCGGCTCACCACTGAGACGTGAAGACTGCGTAGACGCGGGAACTGGAGGGAGAGCTGCCGGGCAGCAGCACCGCGTGGCGGATGACGTTGAAGGGCAGCTGCCCCGGCTGGGCGCACAGCAGCTGGGCTTTCAGGAACGTGGTCCACTTCCTCTGCAGCAGCTTTTCACCACCCACGTCATTCTGGGGGTGCGGAAGAGGTCAGAGGTCGCACCTTCCCGGTGGCTTCGCCCCGCCCACTCCCGCCTCTTTCCTCTCTCATTGGGCCCTCTGAGATCAAGCTCCGCCTCTCCAGCACCCCCATTGGTTGCCAAGGCAAGCCCCGCCCCGCCAGGCTTCGGACCTTGCAGACTTGAGCCACCCGGGAGGTGTGGAGCTTCTCAAAGAAGTCAAACTCGCTGGCTGTCTCCTCGAAGAAGAAGTAGACGACTTGGGTCGAAGGGATGGCTGCCACGAAGGAAGCGTCCGCTGCGGGGTAGGAGGATGAGCTTAGGGACCTGGGTGCCCTGGAGTCCCCCTCGGGGAAAACTCTTGGGTTGGCCCTGGAGACTGAGAGGCCGGGATAGCCCCGGATCCCACAGCTTGCTTAGAGGTAGGGATGAGGGGAGGGGTTCTGCTTTAATTCTTTTATGTAAAATAAAAGCTTCACGAGCTTTGTCTCTTTCCCTGCCAGACCCTCAGCGCGTGACAGTGGCGCACACGGTGTGCCCTCAACAAGGGGGAACGGAGTGAATTAACAGCACTTCACAGGGCTAGGTCTGCAGGACTCAGGAGAGGGTGAGGCCCGTGCTGGCTCAGGTCAGGTCCTTACGATGCAGCCAGCGGAGGAAAGTGTCCGTCTTGAGGACAGGCTGGGAGCCCAGCGTCCGCATCAGGATGGGCTCACTGCCCAGGAAGTTGTTCATGGTCCCAGAGTAAAGCATTCCATCTAGGGTGGGGGGAGGGGAGCAGACAAGAATTCAGCAGTTGGAGGTTGCCTTGGGCTCCCCAGACCTGTTTCTGACACCCCTGTGTTCCTTTTGCATTTTCGCAGAACTCTCCACCAACCCCAACACACACACACACACACACACACACACACACACACACACACACACACACTAGGTGTCCATTTTGTTGGGGGGTAGGGGTACCCGGGATTTTTTCATCTTTTGAGACAGAATCCCTCCACACTACTAAATTGCCCAGGCTGGGCTCAAACTTGCACTCCTCCCAGAATGCTGAGATTACGGGCCTGTGTCATGGGCCCAGGCAGATGTCCTTCTCAAGTATCTCTGTCAACTTGGCTTGGCTTGGTGGTACAGTGCTGTAAACCCAGCATTTTGGAAGGCTAAGGCAACTGGATCTCAAGTTTGAGCCTTGCTGGGCAACACGGCAACTTTAATGAGACCCTAACTCTAACCAAAACTAAAATAAATAAATAAATAAATAAATAAATAAATAAATAAATAAATAAATAAAATAAAACAGGCTGGAAGAATAGCTCAATGGTTAAAGCACTTGTCTAGCAAGTACAAGGCCCTGGTTTCCATTTCCTAGCGCCACATAAACCAAGTGTGGTGGCACATATCTGTAATCCCAGCACTCAGGAGGCTGAGGCAGGAGCACTGCCCAGAGTTCAAGGCAGCCTGGACAACACAGTGAATTCAGGACCAGCCTGGAACACAGAGCAAGACCCAAAATATATATATGTATATATTAAGTCCCTCTTACCAATCTGATCTTCTGAGTTTGAGCATTTTTCAGCCTTTCTCTGGCCACCCTCTAATACACCTAGCTGAGACATTTGACATTAGAGTCACTCATTAATCCCAGAAGGGGACTGTATTTTCTGGCTTATACCCTTGTTTTCTTGAAGCACCTTCCCTGTCTCTTCATCTATCTTTCAAGCCCTGCTGAGAATCCAAAGGCCGTCTCCTCTAGGAAGCCAGGTGTGAGGCCTGGTATGGCTTGTGTCCAGGGCGCAGGGCCTCAATTCCTTCTCTGTTGCCGCTCAGTCCTCAGCCCAACACATGGCACAGCGGAGAAGGGGCTCACCCAGGGCCCTCTGCCTGAGCAAATGCCTGAGCCTCATCTCCTCTTTGCCTGATATACTTCCAGGACGCTGCACCTATTCTTCCCACCCATCTCCTTCCGACTCTTCCATGCCGCTCCAGTAGGGGCTGGTGGTTAGGGTGCCTCGTGCCGCCTCTGATCTTGTACTCCAAGGTTCCTGGCTTCCCTCTCTCCCTGGCTTTTAGGAAACTCCCTCATATTCTGTATTTTAGGGTGACTACAGAAGGCCAAAAGCTCCATACTCACCCACCAAGACAGCTGTGTGCTTGTGAGCGGGATCAAAAGGGCTTTGACCTTTCCCCTCCATCAGCTTTTCCTCTGTGATGGGTAACAGGCGGGAATCTTGGAGTTCCTGGAAAGGGGGAGTCACTAGAGGCCTAGCATGCCAGGAAGTGAGGGTCCTGAGGGAGCGGTCTTCCCCAGGCCGCAAGACACAGGCGGGGAGGTGTGAGGGGGCACGGGGCACCTCTGACTCACAATGAAGGTGCACACTGGGCTGAAGGCAAAGGTGCCGCAGGCATAGAGGTGGGTGGCGTTGAAGGAGACCAGGACCCGGATGAAGTTGAAACACTGCGTCTGGGGAAGAAACGAGTCAGGCCCCCGGGCACTGGCCCCGCAGAAGCCGCCCCTCGCCCCTGCGGGAGAAGGGCTGGCAGCGGCGCAGGCAAGGGCCACCAGTGCTGGGTCCAGCATCCTCCAGCCGGAGCCCTCATTCCCCACCTCCACTAACCTCCTTACTCTTCTTCTTGAAGGCGCAGTCACTCTTTTTTCTCTCACTGGCTGGCCAGGATATCTGAAGTGGGGAATTGGGAGGAAGGAGGGGGGGCAATGAGGCCCTCAGCTCTTCCCTGACCTGCCATCCCTTGCTCAGCTCTGGCATGGAATTACCAGCAGGTGTGGTGGTGGTTAGTGATGTGCTTGTGGGCAGCAACAACCTCAGTTTATGGCCAGGGTTATTACTCTGATAAGACTAATATTCACTGGCATGCAGCTTCAGAGTAGAACATGGCCTAAGGGATCACTGAGGCAGGGCCTCCTTCTATAGCCCAGGCTGGCCTTGGACTTACTGCAATCCTCCTGCCTCAGCTTCCCGAGTGCTGGGATTATGGGCATGCACTATGGCTCCCAGGTGATGTGGTGCTGGGGAATGAACCCAGGGCCTTGAGCTTATCGGTCCAGCGCCTTACTGCTGAGCTCCACCCCCAGCCCCAAGGTGGGTCAGTTTCATAGGCCACTGGTGGACATAATGAGGCAATACGTGAGCCCCTCTTGCAAAGCACAGGGGGGACTTTCAAACCACACACTTCCTGGAGAATGGCCAGTTCCGGCATCACACTTAGAGAATCTGCATTTTTAACCAGCACCCATACATGCGGCGGCCAACAGAAAGCATATTGAGAGTAAGCCATGGCATCAGCCGGAGGTTGGCTCACACCCCTCCCTGCCTTCCCCTTGCTCCACCCCCACCGGCACAGCGATGATAACAGTCATTTCTACCAGTAGGTAGACATCAAATCACTGATACAACCTGAGTCAGTGTTTATCTCGTGTCAATAATTTCCACATCAGCCTTCTACCAGTTGGTATTATTCAAGCAGCAATACCAGCAGTGATGCCACAATAATACTTCCTGTCTGTTATGTTGTTGAGATATATAGAACGAGAACTACTGGTTATCGCTGAAGGGAGACGGTGGCCTCGGTGCTCCCCAGCCCCTCCTGGCTCCCCTCACTGCCTGCATCCGGCCCTCCTCACCGCATTCTTCAGCCTTGGGACTCCTGGCTCCTGGATATCCAAGGCCAGGATGGCCTCGCGAGCCCCCACGTACAGAGTGTTCCCATCGCCATTCAGGAGCAGAGTGTCAAAGTCCTGGAGGCCCTTCTGGTGGAAGAGGCTAAGGGCCCTGCGTCCATCCCCTGTTGGGAGGGGTGAGGAGAAAGGGCGGAACAGCTAGTTGCTGAGACGGAGGTGAGGGAAGGGAAGGGTCGGCAGGTCCTCCCCAGGCCTTGGCCACTGGACCCGCGCTTCCCTACCAGGTGCCCCTTCACCCCACCCTGCTGGCAGTCTGGGAGCTTTGCTCGCTGAGCCCACAGTGGAAACAACAGGGCAGTGACTGTCCAGCTGGCCCCAGACAGACAGGAAAGGAAGAGGGGCGCAACGATGCTGTTTCAGACCTGGGGGCTACTGGGGGTGGGGGGGAGGCTAGGTTCCCGTGGGAAGAAGCGCAGGTGCCACGCAGGACACGGAACTGTGTGTCAGAGCGTGGAGGGTTCTGAGGGTCTGCTTTGCCACCCCTGCCGCTGCCCTGCTTCCCTGCCCTGCTCTGTTACAAGAAATTTCCAGTATGAGAAATGCTGCGAAAGGAAGCATTTCTCACCCTTTCTGAGGTCCCCGTGGGGATGTATGGTGTCCCCTGGGCAGGGGAAGTGAGCAGTGGCGGGAGGCTCGCCTAGGCCCTGTCTGTCACCTGTGGCAGTGTGGCTGGGGGTCACACCTGTGTGTTCCTTCACAGGGTCATCCTTTTACATCAGCTAGAGGACACATAGCTGACACCTACTTGTGCAAGTTAGGAAGTGTTAGACCAAGAAAAGCAACTTGGGAGCGGGAAGGGGCCCCCGGGACAAGCGCCTCCTGGAAGCCAGGCCTCCCTGGGCACGCGCACCCCCTCAGTCCCGCAGTCACTGAACTGGCTGCTCGGTGGCCATTCTCTCATTGCTCATTCTGCCTCTCTCTTAAGGCTGTGAGCTACTTTCTCTCTCTCTCTCTCTCTCTCTCTCTCTCTCTCTCTCTCTCTCTCTCTCTCTCTTTCCAGTTTGTTTTTTGAGACAGGATCTCACCAAGTCACTAAGTTGCCCAGGCTGGAGCTTGTGGCCACAACTCAGTGGTTAAAGCACTTGCCTAGCGAGCACAAGACCTTGGGTTCAATTCTCCAGTACCACATCGCTGGAGATAGTGGTGCATGCCTGTAATCCCAGCATTCCGGAGGCTGAGGTAGGAGGATTGCCATTTGCCATGAGTTCAAAGCTAGCTAGCCTTGACTACAGAGCTATACCCTGTTTTAAAAAATAAATAAAATAAAAGTTGCCCAGGAAACTTTTGAATACAACTTGAACTCATGATCCTCCTACTTCAGTGTCCTGGAGTGCTGGGACCCCCCGGGGCCAGCTTCCAAGGTGTGAGCTTCCTGAGGAGAGGCGGAGTCTTGTCCACATCCAATGCCCCACACCCAGCACAGAGGAGCCCTCTCCAGCCATGGCATCACTGGGCATTTCCTATACCAGGCTGCTCCAGAAAGATGCTAAAGACACAGCCGTGCCCAGAAAACTTGTCCCTTTGACCCCTGCAAGACCTGTGTCCCTCTCAAATCATCTCCCTGGAGGTGAGAAGGCCAGCAAACCCACAGCTTCAGTAAGGATGCCAAGGCTGTAGGGTCCTGGGGCTCACACCCCAGCAGGTCACCCAAATGCCCATCCTCCTGGCACCCACTGTGCTGGATGCGCAAGGTCTAGCGCAAGCTCTGTGACAGGCACTGGCCTGCCATGATGTGGGTCACCAGGTTCACAGATGATCTTCTGGAATGAGTCTTAACTTTGGGGCACCTGGTGTATGATAGCAGCTAGGAGGTTAAGGTGTTCTCCTTGGTGACAGTGACATTTGAGGAAAGGAAGATTCACCTACTTTGGAGAACTAGAGGAAGCCGGCGCTGGCTCCTGGGTGCCCCTTCCTTCCCTCACCCTGTGCTCAGCGGGGCTCCTGTCGGGGCCTGGGCGCTTGCCTGTCCTCTGTTTCCCCCTGTCTCTCTATCTCTGATCCCCTCTGCTGCTCCCGGGTATCTTTCTTGGCACCTCTTTCCCCGCGGCATCTGTCTCCCTCTCCTCTCCTTTCTGTCTCTTTCCTCCACCCCGCTCCAGTTCTACAGGCCATCCCCACCCTCCTGGCCAAGGTACTTACCTGCCTCGTATCTGACTCTGGGCATGGGCCCCTGCCCACTGCTCCCCGCAGTTGGTGGCAACAGCAGCAGCAGGAGCAGGTGGAAGAAGAAAAGGCCTCGGAGGCTCCAGGGGTCCAGGTCCAGGGCTGGGAAGGCCATGCTCAGCCCAAGGCTGCCACCAGACAGCTCTGAGGAAACAGGCATGGGGCACTTTCTGGGTGAGCTGTACTTACCACATCCCCCCCCTTGGGGACCAATCAGAAAGCCCCAGGCAGCAGAAGTGTGCGTGTGTGTGTGTGTGTGTGTGTGTGTGTGTGTGTGTGTGTCCATACGAGAGGGGAGGGTTCCCTATCTGAAAGAGCCCTCAGAGAGTCTCACTTCCATCACACCCACAGGCCTCAGCCAACCGCCTCAATTTCTCCACACCCTCCGTGGGGGTCTTGGGGCTCCCCAGCCTGCCCCTTCTGGTCTCTGCTCTGCCACTTCTGACCTTGCCCTTGGGGGTTGAGGGGTGGTCCCTTGTGCCTTTCCTCTTTGTTTTTTGTGGTTTTTTTTTTTTCTCTCTTCCCAAAGCCCAGAGACCAAATCCTTGCCTGGCCCTGGGCAGAGGACTTTCTGAGGAACAGGTTCCTATACTGAAAACAGATTCTTCAGACTTGTCACTTCTCAACTTGCTTCCTACTCACCCCTGCCCCAGACAGGCATGCCGGTGGCTTTCCTCAGTCCCTCCCCAGCCCCACAGGGGCGCGGGCCTATGGAGCGCTCTCCTTCTGTGAGCTGAGCGATCCCACCAGCATACCCAGGACAGGACTTGGCAAGGGCGGCCAGCTGGCTCCCAGCTTCCTCCCTCTCCTGCTCCAGCTGTCTGCCTCCCAGCCCCGCCTGTCTCCCCCAAAGACCACCCATCTCCCCACACATACCCTTGGGCCAGCGCTGGGAGAAAGCCTGGTGCCCAGACCCTGGGGCAGGGGTGCCATCCAAGAGAATGAAGAAGGGGGTTCCCAGACCCCGAAGACAGGGAAACAGAGGGCTCAGCCCGGCTGGAATGGGAGCGTGGCCCTCCAGGCACCCATCGTGCCCAAGCCAGCAAGCACCAAGAGCTGTGGGCCAGGGAAACCAGAATTTCCACCTCGAGTTGTGACAGATCCTGGCTTGGGCGGAAGTTGTCAATTGGGAGGGAAGAAAAAGCTCACCTACAAGAGACACACCTCCCTCCCTCCCTCCCTCCCTCCTCTGCCCCAAGTGTGTTCATAAAGAGTAAAAGGTCTCCCTGGGTCGCTGCAGCCAGCTCTCTGCCTGCCTGTGTCCCAGCGCAGCCAGTCCAGCCTGCCTCCGGCCTGCCTCTTGCTTGAGCTTTCCCTGCAAGGGGACACGGCAACATGGTTCGTGTTCTTCTTTTCACTCACCTGTGCAGAAGGGCCACGCCACTCCTACCGGCTGGGGATTCCTGACCGTGGTCTAGTCTTCAAATCTCCCACTTTCAGCGGGGCCACAGTCTTTAAAAGACAAAACAGTCGCATGAGGCTCTTCTCCACGACTTGGCTGTCCCCCTGGTGGCGTCGGCTCTGGGCTCTCAGGATGGCATCAAGAGAGTGGGAAGCCCAGGACATTTCCCATCTGAGTTCACGCTTCATAGGACATGCTTCAGAGGCACCCACCCCCGTGGAAGCTGCTCCTTCCTCCCCAGGGGGAACCTCATAACGCAGGGTTAACGAGGCTCCCCAGCCTGTGAAGTCCGGAGAGCCTGCCCACTCAGTCAGGTCAGCTGACTGCAGGTTAAAAAGCATAGCTGTTCCAGAGCTAAGCCAACTCCAACAAATAACCCCCGCCATCTTCACCACACATTTCTCACCATCGGGAAGTCCTTCCTGTATCGTAACTCTGTCTCTCCAGGACAGCACCAGCCATCAAGGGTACAGGATGGGCTACTCCTTGGGGGCGTTTGTTTGTTTGGGCTTTTTGTTTTGATTTTCTTTGAGACAGGGTCTCACTCTGTAGGTCCAGGCTGGTTCTGAACTATATAGTCCAGACTGGCCTTCAACTCATAACCATCCTCCTGCCTCAGCCTCCTGAGAGCCAGGATTAACAAGTGTGTGACCCCATGCCCTCTGGGCTAGTCCTTAGAACTCCTTCCCTGAGCCCACCGCCTTCGTCCCTCCACCTGTTCCCATCGTCTCTCCAGAAGGACCTCTTCTGTTTCTGCTGAGATTTGCCAAAGACACCAACGAGGTTGGAGGCCGGGTCCCTACCAGTCTCTCCCAATCAAGGGGAAACATCGTTACCTTGACCCCAGCTTCAGTGTCTCCTTGACCCTTGACCCCCACCTGAGAGTTGGGAAGCTCCCCTGCCCTGCAGCCTCTGCCCTGGAACTGGTTATCTGGGTCAGCAGAGGAGTCTAATGGGGAGGCCCCACCCTCCCAGGCCCAAGCCGGGTCCTGCCTTTCTGAAGTAGTAACCCTGAAGGCCTGCCCGCTTCCTCCAGGGAGACACCGAATCCCAGCTCCTCGCCCATCCTGCCCTGCTCCCCACCTCCGCTCTCCGGTACCCTCTGCCCTCCCACAGTGTTAACAGATAGGTTTTATCACGGTCCCATTTTACAGAAAAAGAAAGTGGGGCCCAGGGACGTTATCCAACTAGACACCAAGTTAAATTCAGATGTGCCTCCTTTTCGTGTTCCGATTAGATCTGCCGCCTCCTGAAGGGTGTCTCTTTGCTGAGACAGCTTCTCGGAGCCCGTTCCTTCAGTCCCATCATCTCCTGTCTCCTGGAGGAAACTTAGTTTCTCTGAGCTGTGTGGTTGGAGCAAGTGGGGCGGGCAGCAGCGCTGGCGGGAAGGCAACAAGCTCTCTTTCCTTCAGCTAAAAAATATTTCCGGGGTGATTTTGACTTCGATGGAAACAGAAATCCCCCAAAGAGAAGCCAGCACCCATCACGTAGCACCCTTTCTCCCCAGCCAAGCTCAGCAGTACAGCTAGAAGGGGAAAGGGCCACGGGCCCCTCGCACCCAGAGACTCTGAGTCAGACCCAGAGTCTCACAGGTGGCATCGGCAGAGCTGCCATCACCGCCAGCCTGGGGCCTAGTCTCAGAAGGGCTCAGCTTCCTGCCGTGCCCTTAATAATTTCTAAACAAGGAGCCCACGTTTTTATTTTGCTCTGGGCCCCCGCAGCTTGTGCCGCGGGTCCTGCTGGCAGCATCCAGGAAGCTCCACGCTGCCGCCAGCGGGGAAGGCCCTCCTCCCTCCCTGATCAAATGAGGAAACCAAGGCAGGGAAGAGAAGAACTGGCAGGCTGGGGGCAGGCACAGGTCAGTGGGGCAGCAGTGGCGTCAGATGTTAAGAGAGCAGGTAGAGGGGCCGTGATATCTTCAGAGCCCCAATCTGGGGTCCCCATTTTTCCGAGAGCCCTGGACACCCCCATGGCTACAAGGCTGAGTCAGAAATAGCTGCTGCTGGGAGAGACCCCTTCTCCGGAGCTCCTAGACCACAGCTCCTAGAGCACATGCAGTGACCAGTCACCCCTTCCTGTCAGGCCCAGAGTGGACACCAGATGTGGGGGACATGGGAGGGGAGGTGGGGCTTGTCTTCCCACCCCAGACCTGCTGGGCATGGATGCTTCTCCTAGGGAAGGATTCCTGGGCCAGGACGAGGCCACCTCTGGTTTCCCTAGTGACCCAGCAGGTCCAGTTCCCCCACCTGGTCTTCCTCAGAAAAGCACAGTCCTGGGGAACTTCTTCCCCCTGGCACCCTTCCTTAGCCCTGCCAGCCCTGCCCTCGTCTTCTCTCCTTCCGTGATCTCAGCAAGTCAAATCAACTTATATGCGCGGAGAGTCTGCTCTATACAGGTGCTAGGATTGTCCCCAGCCACCCCCACCTCCGCTGTCTCTCACTCAGCCCAATGCTTCCTCAGCCAGAGCCTCCTCGGCTCCCTCCTCCAGTCTGACTAGCCAGGCTAGGCTGAGGAGCGCACACAATGGCCTGACCCCCGGGTTGGCCCGGTCCTGGGGCACAGCCCACGCCAGACAATGGCCCGCCCCCTCCGGTCAGAGCTGTCAGCCCTGCGGCTCTTACCTGAAGCTGGGGACTCCACTGCAGCTCCCTCCCCCTTAGAATGCCAGGCGCTCTGCCTTGCGGTACCCCGTCCCTGCCACACCCCCGCCCCCATCCCCAACCCCTTCCCGCCTCACTGGTCCTTAGTCACCATGGCGACCGCATCTCTAAGTGGGAGGGACTAGAATCTCCCCATATTCTTCCTCCTCCTCCTGTGTCCCATTGCGCCCCACCTTCTGTGGCTGCTGGATCCACATGTGTGGGTAGTAGGGGCTCTGGATGGGAAGCCAGGCGAGCGAGGGTCTGCCAGCCCGGGTCCCTAGCCCACCTTCAGGCAGGCGCCACTGCTCGCCAGCTGGGTTTGGACGGAGGGGGGGGGGGCGGTTCAGCCAGGGCCAATTCCCCCTGAAGCAGCCACTTTCTCTGGGTTTCCTTTTTGCGGTGTGTCATGAGGGGGGCGCACCTGCCTTCGCAGCCTGATCCGCAAATGGAGTTTCCCAAGGAAGACGCAAATGAACACACGGATGTCTGTGCGAATGAACCAGGGAACAGGCTGTCTGTAAAGAAGCCAAGAAACTGACTTCTATTTCCATTATCCTGACTGCTGAGGGGGGGCAAGTCCCTTCTCAGGTCAGGTCACACGCCAGGAAGGTGGCTCCCCGGAAGCCCTCTTTGCTACCACCACCACCCCCAGGTCCCCTGCCCCAGGGGTCCAGTAAGAGGGAAAGTTGGTGCCTTTAAGAAGAGGGACAGGGGTTGGCGATTTAGCTCAGTGGTAGAGTGCCTCCCTCGCAAGCACAAAGCCCTGGCTTCAGTCCTCAGCTCCAAAGAAGTAAAAATCAAATAAAAAAGAAAAAGACAAGAAGAAGAAGAAGAAGAAGAAGAGGAGGAGGAGGAGGAGGAGGAAGAAGAAGAAGAAGAAGAAGAAGAGGGATAGAGGGCAGACTCCACCCAGAAAGGGCTGGTCAAGGCCTAGGGACAGAAAAAGTGACCCAAGCCTGAGCCGGATTCTTCCCCATCCGCGAGTTGGGTGGTGGGCTGGGTGGAAGCTTTGGGTCCCGGACTTGGTGTCCCCTTTCAGCTCTGACCTCAACTTCTTCCCTGGTAGATTGAGGAGCCACAGTGGCATTCAAGCTGGTCTCTCAGGACACGTGGACTGAGAGTCAGGCACAGTGGTGGCACCTGTAATCCCGGCTACCTGGGAGGCCAGACAGTCTGGGCAACTTAGCAAGACCTTGGCTCGCAGTGAAATATAAACGGGGCTGGGGAGGTGGCTGAGGCTGGCTCAGGGGTTACAGGGGTTCCCGGGGATTACCAAATAAATGAGTTCGATTCCCCAGCACCACACAAAGCTGAGCATGGTGGCACACACCTGTAATCCCAGCACTCAGGAGGCTGAGGCAGGAGGATTGCCATGAGTTCGAGGCCAGCCTGGGCTCCACCAGCCTGGGCTACAGAGCAAGAAACTGTCTTAAAAAAAAAAAAAAAGCCCGGGGGTGTAGCTGAGTGGCAAAGCGTTCCTGGGTTCAATCCTCAGCTGCACAGAAAAAGAGAAGGAAAGGAAAGGAAAAGAAAGGTCAGGGCGCCAGGGGCTGGGGAGCAGCACTGCCAGGTTTGGGGCCTGGTAGCCTGTGCTCCCCGCCAGATCCTGGGCAGCCCGTTTCCTCCATCTGACTCACAGAGGTAAATAAGTGGCTTTTTTTTTTTAACCAACGTAGGAGCAGCTTGGCTCTTCTCTAGACTTAATATTATTTTTAGGGAGCTGGGGTGTAGCTCAGTGGTTAAAGGTCCTGGGTTCTATCCACACAAAATTACCTGGGTATGGTAGCACATGTCTGTAACTCCAGCACTCAGGAGGCTGAGGCAGGAGGACTGCCATGAGTTTGAGGCCAGTCTGGGCTACAGAATGGGTTCAGGACAAGGCTGGGCTACAGAGCTGGAACCAATCTCTCTCTCTCTCTCTCTCTCTCTCCCTCTCTCTCTCTCTCTCTCTCTCTCTCTCTCTCTCTCTCTCTCTATATATATATATATATATATATATATATATATATATATATAAATTTTTTAGGAAAAGGAAGTGGGTATGCTGAAGCCCGCTTGGGCAGAAGGTTTCATAGGCCAATTCCGGTTCCCTTTTAGGTCCTGATCCGTTTGATTGGGTAAGTACTTCCGTTTGGGTGGGGTGGGGAGGATATGGCATCTGCTGGGAGCAGAAACAGACTCCGAGCTGAGCTGTTATAACATTACCCTGCTGCCTCCAGGCGCCTTGTCATGCGCCCTGCCCCTCAGCACCCAGGCTGGGGACAAGGATCCCCTGGGGTTTCTCTCCCAGCAACGGGGGCCTGTGCCACTGCAGGGGAAGGGGCTACTTGGGGACCAGGTGGCAGGATCGAGAGGAAATTGAGCTCGTAGTGTGACAGGAAAAGGAAGCTTGGCCTGCGGGCAGCCTCACACCCCGACGGGATGCCGCAGGTCCCTGGCCCCCTCTTTTGTCCTTTAGGAAACTGGGTCCAGCCTCTGGCAGAATCGGACCACTGCTAACATTATCCGAGAGAACGAGGGTGCCCGCTGGCTCCACGTCCTTCTGGGTTACCAGCCAGGCTCCAGGAGTTCCCCTGGCCTTGGCGCCTGGGAGCCTGAGCTCCCAGGAAGGAGCTGGCGGCCTGCAGAGGCCGCGGGGTTCAGTGTGATGCGACTGCGGCCCTGGCTGCGCAGACGCAGGCCCTGAGGCTCCCTTCCCAGGCGCAGGGAGGGAAAGGGCCCCCCACAGCCTCCTCACCACCCACCGCTCCTGTGGCAGCACCCACAATCGGACCTCCTCTGCCTTGCCTACCCTCGGTGTCCCGGGGAAGATGGGGAGCTGGGCCTGTGGCTGGCTGTGGGAGGGGCGGGAGCTGGCTTGTGGCAGTCAGCAGATGAGCGTCCCCGGGGAGTATGTGACCAGTGCCTCATCACCTGACGTGGTGGCGCAGGCCTGTCATCCCAGCACTCTGGGAGGCTGAGGCAGGCGGAACACAAGCTCAAGCCCAGCCTGCACAGCTTAGCAAGACACTGTCTCCTAATTTTAAAAAAGGGCTAGGGACGTAGCTCAGTGGGAAGGATTCAGTCCGCAGTACTTGTGCCACCACAAAAAGATGACACAGTGAGAAGACCCACACGTCTTACCTCTTGGGACTTGCCTCTGGAGATCTTGGCCTTGCCTTCCCCCGTCCACCTCCTACCATTTGCCGGTGGAGTTGGAGCACAGATATCCTCCACCCATAGTCCGGGAATCTGGCACCTCACCCCTCCGTGCCATCGCAGAGGCCGCAGCCCCCCTTCCCCACACTCTCCAGCCTTACCCTGCCCAGCAGTGGAGACCCTAACCTAGGCGTCCAGGACCTCCAGCAGCTCTGCGCTGGGCTGGGGCGGAACAGGGGCAGGCGTGGGGTGGGAGGGGGGCTGCCAGCCGCCTCCAGTGCCCCAGTTCCCAGGCAGTTCTTAAAGAGACCAAGAAGATTTAGCCGGGGCAGCTTAGGGGGTGAGTAAAGAGGAAAGTAGGCAGCGGGGAAAGGGCTGGAGCTACCAGAGCAGGAGTTGAGGCCCTGGTGCCTTCCCCGTGCCAGGGAGACATCAGGCTCCTCTGCCGGTCCTGTCCCTCACCCCCTGAGACCCCTGCTGGCCACCCAGCTCTGCCTGCGGCCTCCCAGCCCAGCCCCTGTTCCCTTGGGCTCCTGCCCACTCACCCTCCCCCACACTCATGCACCTCAGTCTCCGGTGAGAGCTGCCAGCTGGCACGGACTGGTACCAGGCGTGAAGGATCGGCCAAGAAGGAGATGGGCCTGAGCCTGGGCCAGTGAAAAGAAGGGGCTGCTCCTAAGACTCCACCTGCAGGGGCAGGATGGGCACAGGCGCTTCCCGGGCAGTGGCCTCCCTGAGTCCCGTGCCCCTGCCCCTCTGGGGTGAATCAGAGCCACTGAGGCACTGCAGGGATGGGAGCGAGGGGTCCCAGTTCACTTCCCCTCTCCAACTGCTGATGGCCCACCAGGGCTATGGTGTGGGAGGGAAAAGGACTTGATTACAGCCACTAGGGGAGGGGACAGCTGAGACACACGGGGAGGGGGGGAGGGGACAAAGAGTGGACACAGGAAGACAGGCCAGCCAGGCATGGTAGCAAACATCGAAACGCCAGCAATGGGGAGGCTGAGGCTGTGGATGACTGCCATGAATTTGAGGTCAGCCTGGGCTACAGAGTAGTTCAGGACCAGCCTGGGCTACAGAAAGAGACGCTGTCTCAAAAAAAAAAAAAAAAAAAAAGCAGATAGATAACAGAACATTTAAATTCTTGTGGGTTTATTTTTTGTTGTTGTTGTTGTTGTTTTCTTTTGTTTCTTATTCTATAGTCCAGGCTGGTCCTGAACTCACTATGTAGCCTGCGTAGCCTAGGCTGACCTCCAACTCATGAAAATTCTCCTGCCTCAGCCTCCCACATGCTGGGAGTACACACGTGAGCTAGCACACTCAGTTTAGGAGGCTTTTATTTCATAAAATTTAGAGAGAGGGCTGGAGGGATGGCACAGCAGTTAAAGCACTTGCCTAGCAAGTGTAAGGCCCTGAGGTTGATTCCCTCAGCACCACGAAAAGCCGGGCATGATGGCATATGCCTGTAATCCCAGCACTGAGGCTGAAGCAGGAGATCTGCCATAAGTCCAAGGCCAGCCTGGGCTCCATAGTGAGTTCAGGACCAGCCTGGGATACAGATTGAGACCTGCCTCAAAAAAAAAAAAAAAAAAAAAAAAAAAAAAAAAAAATTAGAGAAGGCTTTGCTGGCTGGTGACATTTCCATAGAGACCTGAAGAAACTGGAGTGGCAATATAGTATACAGACATTAGATGGCACAGAGGTCCAGACAGAGTCCTCAGGAGCCTGTGCTGGAGCTGCTGCAATCGTCACCAGGCGGGCACAGAGGCTGGGGGCACTAGGGCATGGGGCACTGAGGGGCAGCATGGGGTGGGGGCCTTCATGCCTGCCTCTGCCCCCCATCCTGAGAACTTTGGTCTTTGCACTGTTTGGTTCTGAAAGACAGTTCAGAGGAAAGACGGATTAAACTGTTTAAAAGTCACTGTGCTGCTGTGTGGAGAATGAGCCACGTGGAACAAGGGGAGAGGCTGGTTAGGACAGTAATGCCACCCAAGGGATGACAGGGGAACGGTGTCAAGATGGAACACGAAAAAAAAAAAAAGATGGAACAGGATTCCACATGTATTTTATTTATTTATTTTTGAGACAGGGTCTTACTTCATAGTCCAAGCTGGTCCGGAACTCACCGTGTAGCCCAGGCTGGCTTCGAACTCATAGTAATCCTCCTGCCTCAGCCTCCTGTGTACTGGAATGAAAGGTGTGTGTCACCATGCCTAGTTTGTATTTTATAGATTTAAATGAATCCTTGCAGTTGAACAAGATGCTACACACCTGTATTCCAGGTACTTGAGAAGGCTGAAGCAGGAAGATCACTTGAACCAGGAATTTAAGGCCAACCTGGGCAATATAATAAAATCTCTCCTCAAAGAAAGAAAGAAAGAGGGCTGGAAGAATAGCTCAGCAGTCACATCGCTTGCCTAGCAAGCTCATGGCTCTGGGTTTGATTGTCCAGCACCACATTAGCCAGGTGTGGTGGCACATACCTATAATCCCAGCATTTGGGAGGCTGAGGCAGGAGGATTGCTGTGAATTCAAGGCCAGCCTGAGCTACACAGTAATCTCAGGACCAGCTTGGACTACAGAGGGAGATCCCGTCTCAAAAAAAAAAAAAAAAAAGAAAAGAAAAGAATAAAAAATAATAAATCCTTTGTAGAGTGTTTGCCTAGAATTGCCTAGAATGTGCAAAGCCCTGGGTTTAATCCCCAGCTAGAGAAAAAACATAAAAAGAATAAGTCTTTAAATAAAAATAAATACAATTTAAATCCAGACAGGGATTTGCTAATGAATTGAACATGGGGTATGAAGGGAGCAGAGGCTGGCTCCAGGGTTTTGGCTCTAACCAGGTGAAAAGGACAGTGTGATCTGCTGAGGCTGGGGAGACCATACGCAGAGTCCACGGAGCAGGCAGTAGTCAGGAGGGATCAGTTTGGAGCCTAAAATCTTTGAGAGGCCATTCGGCCTTCAAGTGAGGACTCAGGTCTAGAGTTCAGGGCAAAGAAACGGGCCCAAGCTGTAGCTCAGTGGTTAGAGTGCTCACCTAGCATGTGTAAGGCCCACGTTCAATCCCCCATCGCCATATAAAAATTACCCAGGCATAGTGGCACATGCCTGTAATCCTAGCATGGAGGAGACTGAGTCAGGAGGATTGGTATGAGTTTAGGCCAGCCTAGTCTACACACTCAATTCAAAACCAGCCTGGATTATACAGAGTGAAACCCCATAGAGCAAAAAGAGAATTGAGCCCTGGGGGTTCGTGCAGGCAGGGACAGGAGGAAGAATCAGCAATGCAGCCTGTGAAATCACCTGTGACAAACAAGGTCAAGTGAGTTGAGTACTGAGAAGTAAGTGGTCACTAGGTTAGCAAGGTGCAGGGCCTGGGGACCTGGGCAAGGGCAGCCCTGGTGTAAAGCAGGAAGCAGGCCTCAGCTGAAGGAGTGAGAAGGGAAGTCTGTGTAGAAAGAGGAAGACCTATCGGGGACTCTGGGGAGTGGTGGCGCCAGGGTGGGGGTCAGGAATTCAAAGACAGTCAGCAGAGGAACCAGCAGGATTCCAGCCTAGAAAACTATACACACACCCACACACACACACCCACACACACACACACATATATTTTTTAAAGATACTCGTGGGCTGGGGGATATAGCTCAGCAGTTAAAACACCTGCCTAACACCACATAAACTGGGTATGGTGGCACACATCTTTAATCTCAGCATTCAGGAAGTTTAGGCAGGAGATTGCTGTGAGTTTGAGGTCAGCCTGGGCTACGGAGAACTCAGGACCAGCTTAGACTACAGAGCGAGACCCTGCCTGAAAGAAAAAAAAAGAAGCAACCCACTCAGGGGCCTCTTCCAGTTGGCAGAAGCTTTCATCTCTGCAAGGGTCCGTGGGTTCCTGGCCACTGTTGGCCACCAGCAATCAGGAGCCAGCGAAGTCTGGGGGAACAGAGTCTCGAGCAGGGAGCAGCAGGCGTGAGTACGACGGAATCACATCCGGGAGGCTGAATCAGTGTTAACAGCTCGTTTATTGGAGGTGAGGGCCACGCTCATAAGCAGTTTAAGGGAGGTGGGTCCACCAGGTAACAGGGCAAGGGTCATTCACTGATTGGGGGGATTTTGGAGTCTGAAAGTAGCCTAATTTGCATGGCAGGTCTTTTGAAACCTGACCACATGACTTCTGGTAAGGGTCTGGAAGCAGGGGAAATTGGGTATGATGAAACCTGAGCTGTGGCCCATACTGGGTCTGGGATAAGAGGGAGTGGCCCCACGCCTGCCAGTCTGGTCTCGAGAAACGAGATTATCAGGGTATGAGCTGCTGCTGCCTGCAACCATCCCAGGTCTCGTCAGAGTCCCACAGCTCTTTGGGCTTGCCCGGCTCGGTGGCTGTTTTTGCATTTCCTTCTGGCTAGACATGCTGAGCATAAGACTGAACATAAAGGGTTAGGGACTAGCTAAGTGGCGAGAGCATTTGCCTAGTGTGCACAAGGCCCTGGGTTCAATTTTCCAGCACCACATAAAAATTAGGTGTGTGTGGTGATGCATGCCTACAATCCCAGCACTAGGGAGGCTAAGGCAGGAGCACTGCCATGAGTTTGAGGCTGGCTGACCTGGACAATAGGGTAAGACCCTACCTCAAAAGAAAAAAATCGAATATTACAATGTAAAACTTGGGGCTGGAGATGTAGTTCAGTGTGAAGGTCCTCGGCCCAATCCCCAGTACCACACACACACACAAAATACATATTTATTATTATAAGTTTAGACACATTTACTATAAAAAGCATGTTTTGGTGCGTGTGCGCATGCGTGCGTGTGGCACTGGGGACGGGACTCAGGGCCTTTGCACTGAGCCTCCTCCTCGGCCCTCTCTATCTTTATTTTGATACAGGGCCTCACTAAGATGCTAAATTGCCCAGCATGGGCTGAAACTGGCGATCCTCCTCCTGCCTCAGCCTCCTGGAGTGCTGGGCTACAGGCCTGCACCACCACACCCAGGATATATACATGAATACAAAACACTGAAAAGGCTTGATGATTATTAGTAATCATTGCAGTATTTCATTTATCTTTCTTCTACTCCTTCTCTGATGGCACAAAAAGAATTATTTTAAATAATGTTTATAAACTAAGACACCATTGAAAAGTACTTATACATGTAAACTGGAAAAAGTATCATCCCAGCCAGGTGTAGTGGCACGTGCCTATAACTCTAGCACTCTGGGAGTCTGAGGCAGCAGGATCCAAGCCAAGCCTGGCCTGGGCAAATTAATGATTAGAGAGAGCATTCTCCCCTGGGTTCAGTTCCCAGTACTGAGAAGAAGAAAAAGCCTAATGGAAATTTATGTTAGTCTATTAGTTAGCTAGGTCTTTCTTTGCGGGGGGGGGGGGGGGGGTGGCTATAGGGTCTGGCTCTGTAGTCCAGGAGCAATCCTCCTGCCTCAGCTTCCCCAGTGCTGGGATTACAGTAGTGTGTCACCACACCCAGTTTATGTGGTGCTTGGAAATCAGACCCAGGGCCTTGAACTTGCTGGGCAAGTGCTTTAACCTCTGAGCTACGCCATCGACCTGTGTTTATTGGACCTCGGGATCAAGCCCAGGGCCTTCACTCTCAGCTACAGTCCCTGCATTTGCACATGTGATTTTGATTTTACTTTACTTAACCTGTATTTTCTGGGTATTCGTTTGGAACAGGATGTTAGTACACAATCAATCCAGGCCCGCCGGGTATTTGCTGTCATCTGGCTGGGATTACAAGAGTGTGTCATCGCGTTGGACTTTGTATTTTTACTTTTACAACAGAGCGCATATATAGCATAAAATGTTGTAAAAATGTTCTATTTTTTACTTTCTTGTTTTTTTTTTTTTGTTTGTTTGTTTTTTTTTTTTGAAACAGTGTCTCACTCTGTAGGTTCAAGCTGGTTCTGAGCTCACTACGTAGCCCAGACTGGAGGACCCGCAGCAATCCCGCCTCAGCCTCCCGAGTGCTGGGATTACAGGCGTGGGCTACCACGCCCGCTTTATGTGGTGCTGGGGAGTGGAACTCGGGCACCAGGCTCTTGCTAGACAAGCTCAGTAACCGTTGGGCTATTCCTCCAGCCCACAAAATATATATATTTTAAAAATAATTACACGCATCCTGTGAAGCGCGGCCTGTGTAGTGTTACGGGAGGGAGCCACGCGTGCAGACGCACTACCTGCGGGTTCTACCGCCCGCGGCAGTGTTTGCCAATTGGCTCTGCGCTTTCAGCCTTCATTCTCCTGGGCCAGAACCCACACGCGGGACTTGCGGGGGCCTCGGCCCACGGCGCAAGCGCAGACTCCTCCGGGTCCAGCCCGCAGCTCGGGCCGCCGGCGGTGGCGAGGCTCTGGCGCCCCCCAGTGTCCACCATGGGCAGTGCACGTGTACATCTGCGTTTACAACGGTACTCCTCACTCAGCTTCGGGCACCAGGGACAAATTCCGTGCCGCTTCTGCGGGGGTGGCGGGGGGAGATGAAGTCACTGGCGTCAGAGCTTCATCTCCACCTCAATTCATCAGGCATCGGATTCCCCTGGGAAATACGCGCTGGAAACGCCCCGCGTGCGCAGCCCACGGTGGGGTTGGCGCTCCGCGCGAGCCGAGCCCGCCTCGCTGACCTGGCGGCGGGGACAGCTGCCCGCGAGGGCGCCACACGGAGCCCGGGGGCCGCGGCCGCTTGCCCGCCCCTCCCCGCCCCGGGATCCTCACAGGCCCTGGACCCAGGTCGGTCCTGTTGCACTGGTCCGTGGCCCAGGGTTTGGCCACCCCCGGCTTACAAGGCAAGCCGTGCGACTCCGCTGCTGCCCAGAACCTCGAGCCCGACTGGGCCTGGAGAAGGGCTGGACGAAGAAAGGTTTAGAAGCTGCCCATCGGGCCAGGTCCCCTTCCTCTAGTGTCTTCCCCAGGGGACACCGGAAGTGTCCACAGAACACCACAGGCCTTCTGTTGGCGTTGGTTTTCCCAGCCCCAGACAAGCCCTTTTCCTCACCAGCGCCCCCTACCCCCTCACCCCAGGAACTGAGCCTGAGGCCTTCACACTGAGCTATATCTCCAGGCAATTTTTGTTTTGATCTAGAGACAGGATCCTCTTAAATTGCTAAATTTCCCAAGCTGGGCTCGAACTACCTGTTCTCTTCCCTAACCTCCTAATGCTGGGATTACAGGCCTGGGCTACCAGGCTCGTGAATTTGTATTTTATCATCCTTTCGTTGTTGCTGTTGTTCAGAGGGAATCATGATGTCGTAAGGGTGTCACAGCCCTTGGGATCTGCCTCTTGCTTGTGGCCTCAGACCTCCATTTCCAGAATCAAAGGGGACAATAACTACCTCTCAAGAGCATATGAGATAGTTCAGAAATGCTTTGGAAACAAGACCAGAGAAAGTTGGGAGGCTACAGCTCATTGGTGAGCGCCTGAGCCCTAGGTCATCAGCCGCAGCCGCCTCAAGCTTGGGCTCTGCTGGTGCTCACCTTTGCCCCCCTAGGGATTTTCTAATTTCAACTGGAGTGGCAGCTCCTGGAAGGAAGTGGATATATTGTCCGGCTCATTTTCCGGTCTTCCAAACTAAGCACAATGTGGCACACAGGGACATTAACTACGTGTTAACAAGATCAGCCTGCTCCTTCCCAGCGTTCTGTCATCCCTGCAGTCACTGGCCCTGGCTCAAAATCAAAACCAAAGCCACATCTGGTGGCACAGACATGCAATCCCAGCATGTTGGGAGGCTGAGGCTGGAAGATCACAAGTTCGAACTGCACCTGGACAACCTGGTGAGACTGTGTCTCAAACAATAAAAATGGGGTTAGGGCTGTAGCTCACAGTGGAGGCTCTGTGTTCAATCCCCAGTACAGAGAAAAAGGAAATCAAAATTAAAAAGTGGGAGGGGATGTCCTTCAGTGCGAAGGCCCTGGGTTATATCTTCAATACAATACAGCTTCACCCCACCCAGGAGAGCTGCCACCAGTGCAGTGGTGACGCTGTCCATGCCTCTCCACCCCCCCAGCCCCCCACCCCCCACCCCGCAAACCAAGGCCTGTGGCTGACCTTGGCCAGCCCAGGGGTTTGTCTTCCCCATGCCCATCACTGGGTGGGGCTGGGCAGCAGTGAGCAACCCCGGGTGCATGTGCGCGCAAAGGCCCACTAACAAAGATAGACACCACAGCAGCCAGGAATAGAAACAACTAGTGTATTGACTCGGAACAAGAAGGGGTGCAGACGGGAAAACTGGAGGCCGGCGGGGCACCTTAGTGTTTCCAGAGACTGCGGCCTTGCACACCCTTCTCTCCCTTCGCTCCCCTGCCGGCTCGCACCCTTTCCAGGGGCCCCCTCTCCCCCCTCCTTGCGCTGCGCTTGACCTAGGCTTCCAGCGACTGCCCCAGGCTCTGGAGCTGGGGAGCCTCCCTCGCCCCTTCTGCCTCCCACTTCATTCCCGTCTCTTGTCTAAATAAAATACGGAAAAAGCAAGCACGGGTGGTACCTGGGAAAAAAAGGACTCACCCCGGGGCTGGGGACGGGATGGGGACTGGGGTTGGGGCAGGCAGAGGAGCCTCCGCTGGGTCAGTGGAACCTGGGGTGGCTGGGCCCACAGGGTTTCGCTCAGCCATCCCTTCTCTCTCCTTCTGGCTGGCCTGGAGGGAGGCCAGCTGTCCAGAGGAGGCTGGTGGAGAAGACTCCACGCCTGCCTCTCAGGCACCATGTCAGGAGGTCCCCGGGGCAAGGGATGCAGCCAAGGCAGCAAAGAGGAATCTAGATTCTGTAGAAGCATCTTTCCCTTGGCTCCTAGAGGAAGCCCTCTTTGGTTTTAAGGCAGATGTAGGGTTTCCTGGAAGCAGGGAAAGGGGGAGGAAAATTAGACTGGAATAGACTTCTTTGTCGTGTTTTTTCTTCAGTATAAAACCACTGTAGAAAATAATTTCTCTTAGAAAAAAAAATCAGAAGAAAAACCCAAGGGAGTACTTTTCTTTGGCTTGAAGCCTGCTCCCACAAGGTGCAGGGCAGGGATGGGCACGAGGTGAGGAGGAAGCAGAGGGCCTACACCCCACCCCTGCCAGGCAGGTCCCAGGTTACATGATGCTGCAGTTCTGGGGGCTCTAAAAGAGAACAGAGGGGAGAGGTTTGAGCAAGTTTGCAAGGGCCACAGCTCTTCCTCCCTGAACCCTGCCCTGCTCTGCCCTCAAGTCTGGGGCTCAAACAGGAAGGCAGGAAGCAGGAACGGGCTGTCTAGGTGTGTAGGACTCAGGCTGCAGGGAGGAGGCTCCCACTCCCCCGGGGTGCGGAAGAGAAGGCCCTACCCCCGCCCAGGGCCATAATGTCCTAACCCTCAATGACCAGGGCTCTGCTCAGAGGGTACAGAAACGAAGGGATGACTCACCTGGGTTCGGGGTCTGGAGTTGCCCAGGAGGTAGGAGCGGGTGACCAGGTTGTCCCCGAAGCTGCCACCCCCACTGCCCCCCACACTGCGGTAGCTGCGAGTGACTGTGACACTGGAGGCCGAAGAGCCAGAGGAGATGGATCCGCCCACCTGGGCTCCTGAGCTGGCAGATGCCTTGTCGGCAGGCTGCCCACATGTCCCGCACAGCACGGTGCGAGAGCGCAGGTTGTACTCAGCGGGGTCCCCCGAGCTGCTGCCGTGGGAGCCCTGGGGAGGGAAAGAAGGCTCAGGCGGGACGGCGAGTCTGGGACCAACTGCTCAGATACCCAGGCTCCCAGCTACTGGGCAGGAAGGCAAGTTCTGTGCCAGGGAGTCAGAGGGCAGGAGGCGCTTGGAGGTCGGTGCACAGAAAGGTCATGAAAGGGGAGAAGGGTCAGAAAGTCTCGGAGACAGAGAGGCAGGTTCGCACTCTGCTCTGAATCATCTAATCCTAAAAGAGAGACCTGGGAGAAGCAAGCTTATACAGCAGCAGGCATCAAAATTAATTTGTGAGGGGGACCAGGCTGAGAGAAAAAGATTATTGCAGAAAAATGAGGGGAAAGGAAGGGTATGCATGCCACAGGGCCAGGGAAGAGGCAAAGATATGCATGCACCAGGAATGGGGGAGGAGGCAGGGCCCAGGGGCGCCACCTCTGTCCGCCCATCCCCACCCCAGGGGACAAATCTCGACCCTTGTCCACTGCTCCCATGGGAACAGTTCATGGCATCAGAAAGTTCCTGCTCCCTTCCTTACCAGAGTAGGGCACCCACACACCTGGGTGCCCTGGTCACGGAAAGGGAGGAGAGAGAAGAAAGGCCAGGGCAGCGAGTGAAGTTCCAAAACTTTCTTTAATGAAAAGACTTTGGCATGGATGTGGGGAGAGGCTGCCCAGGCCTGGCCGGGTGCCCAGGGCAGGCAGGGCCTCAGCGGCGGCTACCACTCACGTGGTGGTGATGGAGCAGGCCGTCTTCATCCTCGTCTTCGTCGTCCTCCACCATAGTCACTGAGCGCACCAGCTTGCGCATGGCCACCTCCTACAGGGACACAGAGCCAGGCCTGAGCACCAAGGGTGAGGGCCGCAGAGGGTGTGCGGTGTACCTCCCGCAGTGACTGCCTGGAACCTTTCACAGCCTACCCTTTGCCGGGCCTGCTGCTCTCCTGTCCTCTGTGGTGCTGGAACTAAGGAACTTGCTTATATGCCAGAGGGACTCTGCAGCACAGCTCCCGCCTAACAGCCCTCGATGGCATCGTGCTGCTGGGGGCTCCTGTTTGTTCCCTGGGTAGGGACTCCAGGGCCTACACCATGGCTCTGGAAAGTGTCAGGGCTTCACTGGGACAGGGACAGCTGGCTCCCACCTGGGCAACTGGGGCAGCCTTGGAAAGCAGGAGGCCGAGCAGCACACTCACCTCCCCAGTGGAGTTGATGAGAGCGGTGCGCAGGCTGTTGCCACAGCCCCAGGTGTTCTGTGCCTTCCACACCAAGTCAGTAGGGGGGCTATGGGTGGCCCCAGCTCCTGCAGCCCAGATCTGGAGAAGGAGGGTGACAGACAACCGCTCATTCTCGTGCTCCTGTTCTATGACGGTCACCCAGGGTCCCAGGCCCCCAGAGACTCACCGTCACCACCTGGCCGGCCTTCAGGGTAAACTTGGGCGGGAAGCGGTAAGTCAGCAAGGGGTCTTCTCCATTCTGGCGCTTGATCTGCCAGTTGCCCATGGACTGGTCCTGCCAGGAGGGGAAGAAAATGGAAGGGGAGGCTCCACCAGACGTTGGGGTCTCTTGTTCAAGGGCCCCGGCAGGCTAGAGATGTGGTAGTGTGAACCTATCATCCCAGCTACTCAACAGGCAGAGTGGGGAGGACGGACAGAGGAGGTGGCAAGGCCCAGGCAGGCCACCGTCGCCCGCACACTCTGAGGCCTCTCCCTCCGACCGAGCCCCTCACTGCTCTTCTCCTTTAATTTCACCTTCCCTACAGTGCCCTCCAGACCTATGACTCATCCCCACATTACGGATCCTGCCGCCGATGCCCCATGAGGTTAGACGCTGGCTCAAGGTCTCAGCCAGGCCTGGGACTCAGCGGGGCTCCTGTCCGCCCGGCCTGGCGCCTTACCTCACTGGACTTGTTGCGCAGCCGCACGAACTTGCCCTCCTCGTCCACCTCCTCCACGGCCACGCGCCCACTGGTGCGCGCGTGCTGCGAGAAGCTGCTGCGGCTCTCGGTGGACTCCAGCTTGCGCTTCTTGGTGATGCTGCCTCCGCTCTGTGTCTGGGATGAGTGGGAGGAGGCGCGGCCCCGGCTCCGCTGCGAGGTGGGGCTGGGGGACAGGCGCAGCCTCTCCTCCTCGCCCTCCAGGAGCTTGCGGTAGGCGTGGATCTCCATGTCCAGGGCCAGCTTGATGTCCAGCAGCTCCTGGTACTCGTCCAGCTGCTGCTGCATCCGCGCCCGCATGTCAGCCATTTCCCGCTCCTTATCTGCCAGCAGCCGCCGGCTGGTGTCCCGCTCACGGGCCAGCGAGTCCTCTAGGTCCCGAAGCTTCGCCTCTTTGGCTGCCAGCTGGGGTGAGGGAGTTCTGGTGAGTTCCCAAGGGCCCAGAGTCCTGGGATGGGGTGGGGGGGCCAGGGGTAAGGTGTAGGGGCACCCAGGATGCTCTCTGGGATCTCCAGGATCATCAGAGGCCACTGTGGGCCCTATAGTGGTGCTGGCCAGCAAACGAGAAGCCCTTCCCAACATCTAACCGAAATCTCTTGGTCCAAGGCTGAACTCTCTTTTCGCCAGTCACAAATGCCACAGCCAGCTAGAAAAAAGCTGATACTTTTACTGCCTGGCACTGCAGAAGGGTCTGGCAGATTTGAGAAACACAGGGACGATCTCTATTTTCACATGGCCAGACCACAGCCCCAGGAATGAAGGGGAGGTGACTAGGAGGTGGCTGTACCAGTGTACAAGGGCCATCTGACTAACCTCCAGCCTCTTCTCCCAGGCACAGTTCCGGGGCTCTCTCTGGCCCTTTTCCTATTCTCCTCTAAGGGCTTCCACTCATGTCCACCCAGAGCAGAGGCCCCAGTGGAGGGGCTGTGTGGGCCCACCTGCTTCTGCAGCTGGCTAAGCTGGGCCGACAGGCTGTCGATGCGGATGCGGGACTGCTGCAGCTCCTCATGGGCGGCCCCCACCAGGTTGCTGTTCCTTTCAGCAGACTGCCGGGCATTATCCAGCTGCAGGGAGCACACAGGGTTAGGACTGCAGGGACCGGGAGGGACAGAAGGAGGGGTGTGAGGGCAGCATCCCTGCCATAGCCTCAGATCCCAGGCCACCTGAGCTCCCCCCTGCCATCCGCAGCATATCACCACCAGGCACTTCCTGGTGTGGGCAGGGCTGAGGCTGGTGAGGCAGAGGTAGCAAGGGACCCAGAGGGAGTGGGCACCTTGGCAGAATAGGTCTTCTCCAGCTCCTTCTTGTACTGCTCCACTTGGTCCTCGTGCTGGGCCCGCAGCTCCTGCAGGGCATCGGCCAGCCGACTTTCAAACTCGCGCTGCTTCCCATTATCGATTTCCACCAGCCGGGTCTCATGGCGGCGCTTGGTCTCCCGTAGCTCCTGGAAGGGTTGGAGCAAGGACACAGAGATGAAATCAGAAACGTTCCTTACAGGCCAGGACCCTGAAGGCCAAGCTCCACTGAGCCCAGGAGGTTAGTGCTGGGCCCCCCTCGGACTCCCCCACCCATCCATTAGTACAGGACAGTCGGCTGATCTCCAGGCCCCAGGACTGGCATCCATCGCCCCCAGCCCCCAGCCTAAAAGGCCGAGCTGCTACCTCGCTATAGATGTTCTTCTGGAAGTCCAGCTCCTCCTTCAGGGTCTGCAGCCTGTTCTCAGCATCCACGCGCCGCAGCATCTCATCCTGAAGTTGCTTCTTGGCCTCACCAAGGGCTGCCTCGAGCTGACAAGAAGTGGACAAAGGTCAGAAGGAAGGGCTGGGAAGAGGAGGGCTGGTAGGAGGCCGACCGGCGTCATGCCTAGGCCTCTTTCACACGTGTGAACAGGGCTGGGAGACATGAGGACCTTGGATGTCCATGGAGGTAACCCACCACGCTAAAAGGAACAGCATGGTGAACATCTGCTCGCCTTTGCTGTCACTCCGTGCCCCGTGCAGGCTGGCGATGCATGGCACGGCCTCCGTGGAGTGGCTCCCAGGTGGCCCCGTGTGGAACTCCAAATATATTCTCCTCCCTCAGGGACACCAGTGACAGGGTCACAAACATTCCATGCTGTGAAGCTGTCTGAACCCATGGCCGTGAGTCTCCAGCCTGGAAAGGCTGTATTCAGCTGGGAGCTTGGTACACGTGTCAGGTGGCATTTTGCAGAATTAGGTTCAGAATTCAGGAGTGGAGTGTGTGCAGAGGTTCCTGGGGCAAGCACAAGGTCTTTGAACTGTCCTCTTAGCCACTTCCCTGTGTTGGGTGGCACAACATGTACTCTGCCTTTTCGTTTTTGGTTCTTTTCCTCTCTCTCTCTCTCTCTCTCTCTCTCTCTCTCTCTCTCTCTCTCTCTCTCTCTCTCTCTCTCTCTCTCTCTCTCTATATATATATATATATATATATACATATTCTTTTCTTTTCTTCTTGAGACAGGTCTCACTCTGTAGCCTAGGCTGGTCCCGAACTCACCATGGAGCCCAGGCTGACCTCGGGCTTACGGCAGTACTCCTGCCTCAGCCTCCTGAGTGCTGGGATTGCAGGTGCACACCACCATGCCCAGCTTGTATGGCACTAGGGAACTCAAATCAGGGCCATGCACATACTAGGCAAGTGCTTTAACTGCTGAGCCATTCCTCCAGCACCTTGTAGATGTTATTTTTTAATAAATTTAAATCTACTACTTTCTTTAGATAAATTCTGACAAAACAAAAAACAAAACCTCACTCCCTGTAACTATCAGGCATGGTAGCACAGGCTTGTAACCCAAGGAAATTGGGGAAGGAAAATCACTAGTTCAAGTCCAGCCTGGGAAATTTAGCGACTTGGCAAGAGCCTGTCTCAAAATCAAAAAATAAAAGAAAATGGGCTGTGAGTGTAGCTCAGTGTGAAGGCCCTGGGCTTGATCTCCAGGACCACAAAACCCCAAAGCTGAACTACTTCCTCTCTGACCATGAGACCTCCCTTCTTCGACACAACACAGTAGCTACAATAAAGAAAGTCCGTACAAAATGTAGAGGGACAAAAGGAAGGAGCCAGAGTATGTCTGGTGGTGGGGCCTAGGGAAGCCCCCCAAGGCTGAGATTGGAGGGGCAGTCTAATGGGGCCTAGGAAGGGCCTCTACGGATATAGGGCAGACACATAAGCAAAGGCACAGAGGCACAAAGGTGTATGAGTTCTGGGTCTTCAGGAATACCAATACTGCTGGAAATGAGTTATGAGGTAGGAGACAAAACAGGAGAGGTGGCTACACAGTGCCCAAGGGCAGGACTGTGAAGAGATGTCCTTATTTGCCCCAAAGACAGTCTGTGCAGAAGCCAGGCATGGTGGCACATGCCTAAAATACCAGCACTAGGGAGGCTAAGGCAAGCAGACCATAGCCTGAGCTACACAGTGAGACCCACAGCAAAGTCCTCAAAAACCTCCTTTCTGCTTCTCCACCCTTCCCACAGCTCAGGTCTCAGGAATGTGCTTGGGGCCTACCTCCAGGAAGAAAGAAAAACTTCTGAAAAAGTCAAAGCAGGGGAGCACCTCACCAAGAGGCTCTTATTGGAGCTGGGCGTGGTGGTGTACACCAGTAATCCCATCACTCGGGAAGCTGAAGCAGGAGGATTACTGTGAGTTCAAGGCCAGCCTGGGCTCCATAGTGAGTTGAGGACCAGCCTGGACTACAGAGCAGGAAACTGTCTAAAAAAAAGGCTCATATTGGAAAGTACATGCTAATTAGCGCAGGAAGAGAACTGAAGGAAACAGAAACTGCAGGCTAGAGATTGAGAGGGCCCAGCGTTGGTCTAGAGTCCACCTACTGGCATCTCCTGGTTTTTCCACGGGACAGGGAGTACCCAGGATGCGAGCTTGGCTACTGACACTGGACCTGGCCCCCTGTGAACAAATGGCACTGTGACACTGAAAACAAGCCTCCTCCTGCGACTCTGTGCCCTTACTGTAACATGAGAGATAAGTGGATAGATGGTAGTATTCTTCCTTTATTTTCTTTATTTTTAAAAAATAAAGTCTTGCTCTAGTCCAGGTATGCACCACCTCATCTGCCTAATTTTTATGTAATGCTGGAGAATCGATCCCTGGGTCCTACACACACTAGCACTCTAATTGCTGTGCTACACCCCCAGCCCCTGGTTAGGAGTGTTCTGAAAAAGCAAGCCACCATACTCTTGCAAAGCAGTACTAACAGATATCCCAGCTGGGTGTGGTGGCACCCACCTGTAATCCCAGCATGAGGGAGAGTAAAACAGGAGGATTGCCTTTAGTTCAAGGCCAGCCTGGGCTACAGAGTGAGACTGTCTGAAAAAAAAAAAAAAAAACAACCAAGCAAACAAAAACAACAGACATCCCAGGTCATTAGCCATCAACTCCTGTTATGGCCACAGCAGATGCTACTTCACATTTCCTTTCCTTCAAAAAGGTCAAAAGCCATCCTAGGAGGGATCCAGGGTCTGGCACAGATCACTGGAAGCTAAAGGGACTTAGCTTGTGGATGACTGGAAATTATTGCTCTAGGTCCCATAAGAGGCCAAAGGAGGAAGAGATATAATCTGGATAGGAGGATAGGTGACTGACTCCAGGGACCATGTGACAGGTCAGAGCAGGTACCTCCCAAAGGCATGCCAAAGTAGAAGAGGAGTGGACATGTGTGGGTGTGGCCATGGCGGGCCGGAGGGCATCTTACCTTGGCCACCTGCCCTCGGAGATCATGCAGCTCCCCCTCCAGGGTGCGCTTCTCGCTGAGGGCAGTGCTCAGCGCGGCCTCCTTGGAGTTGAGTAGGGCTTCCAGGTCCTTGAGCCGGGCCTGGGCGGCCAACAGGTCTCCCTCCTTTTTGGTGTTCCTGAAGAAGAGAGAGAAGAATGGGTTTTAGAGGAGTCAGCCCACGGTCCTGGTTTCCAGAAGTTGTACCAGAGGCTGGCCCTGTTGTCCCACGGGCTGCCAGGAGATGGCACTCTTGCCCTAGATTTACTTGCATCTGCATGTGGGGGTGGGGGCTGGGCTCCCAACCGCCTTTAAGGTCCCCAGAAACCCCCTTGCTGCTTTTCCGCCCTTCGCATGACTCAGATCTCAGGAACGTGCCTGGGGCCAAGGGCAAAGCTAGATCTCATGATATGAATGCTTTTCTTCTTCATTCCCGTTCCTGCCAAAAGAGACAGGGACACCTTTGTCTTGGGCCCCTTCCCACACAGGGCCTTAACCTTCCCCTCCCCATACTCCACCCACTTGCCACCCAGCCAGTCTTCCCGCCTTAGGAGGGGCCACACAACGAGACTCCCTAGTACTCCTCAGTTTTAGCCCCAAAACTTGGTTCCCTCTCTGGTCCCTTTTCTGGCATGGGACTCTGAAGGAATCTGTTTGAAGCTCAGGGAAAAACTTGGAACAAGAGCAACAAAGAATGGAACGGACCTTCCCTTCTCTGGTCCCCTTGTCTGGACAGAGCTTTGGGTCTCGGTCTCCATGGGGGCCTAAGAGCACGCCAAGTCCTGTCCACTGGACATAGCTTCAGCACCTAACTCCACATGTGGCTCCCAGGCCTCCAAGCCCATCTGAGCTCCTGCCTTAAGCCTCCCTACTCAAACTGGGTGAAGCTTAAACTATACAGGGTCCAATCACACAGGGCTGGCCTGCCCTTCCGCATCTTCCTGGGCCCCTGGTAACTTCCGCCAGTGAGTTGGAGAGACAGAGAGGCCCTGTTTCCTTAAAAACCTCCTGGGAACTCAAGAACTTTCCAGACATTATAATCCCTTTACAAACACAAGTTGAGAAAGGCAGCAGACTCAGGGAGTGGCAGAAAAGATCTGGGGCCTGCTCCCAGCTGCCATCTGTAAAGCATCAGTCCCCAAGTGCGAGCTCACCACAGCAGATGGAAGAAAAGAAAATCCAAACATGGACAGGCCGGGAAAACCTATCCTGGGCTAGAAGAGGAGGGGCAGCCCTGCAGCTTTTTCCCATTACTCCGTCCGCCCTGAGCTCCAAGAGGCCCAGCAATTCTCTCTGACCAGGAAGAGAGGCTGGACTCAAAGAAGCTCTGAGGCAGGGAGCACTTGGGAGACCCCCCCACAGGGAGTCACCCTCCACCTGGGCTCCCTTGGACCTGCAGGAGGGGACAGGGACAACCACAGGGGCAGGGGTAGGACACAACAAGCTGCTTAAGGGAACAGTGTCCTTCTTCTGAGGAAAAAAAAAAAAAACCTTTCCAAAACTGGAGGGTCTCTCCCCTCCTCCAACTCAGCCTGAAAAGCTAAAAATAAAGTCAAAACCCAGCTCAGGTTTTGGCTGCCATCTGGCCCAGCCCCTGGCTGGGAGAACAGCCCCAACTTTCCATGACTTCAGAACTTTTCCGAAGCTGAGGCAGCTGTAGGGGGAGGAGGGAAAGGGAAGAAAAACCACTGGTAAAGTGAGGTGAAGAGGCAGAGACCTCGAGCTCCCTGGGCCTCTTCCAAGGCTGGCATGTGTCTGCCAAGAGAGGCTTCTTTACCCTGAGGGCCAACGGCCCCAGCAGCAGCTGGCTGCATGGGTAGACTCTGAGTTTACAGAACTAGCCTAGTTTGGCCTGGGGACACAGGCCTGTAATTCTAGCACTCTGAGAGGCTGAGGCAGGAGAATCACAAGCTCAAATCCAGCTTAGGCAAATTAGTAACTTAGACCCTGTCTCAAAAGTAAGAAAAAAGAAATGGACTGGGATATAGTTCAGTATGAAGGTCCTGGACTCAATCCCTAGTGCCACAAAAAAGCAAACCATATAGAGTTTATATGTTCCAGAGAACACAAACTCATTTAATCTTTATAAAGCTGCCATCTGAGAAAGGTGCTATTACTGTGATTATAGGACCAAAGGCAGAGAGAGCTATACCAAAGCCCCGGGTCAGGTAGGTAGCTGAGCTGGAACTTAGTGCCGTACTGATTCGATACCTGCCGTGATACATCACCTCCAAACAAATGGAGGCGAGTGTTCTAGTGTTCTTTCCTTTTCTCTCTTGAAGACGTTTGGTGCTAAGGATCAAACCCAGGGCCTCTGGGGATTCCCCAACACCACATAAAAATTAGCTGGGCATGGTGGTACTCTCCTGTAATCTCAGCATTTGGGAAGCTTATGCAGGAGGGTTGCCTTGAGTTCTAGGCAAGCCTGGCCTACATAGTGAGTTCAGGACCAGCCTGGAATACTGAGTGAGATACTATCTCAACAGAAAACAGGGGCTGGAGGAATGGCTCAGCAGTTAAAGCATTTGCCTTGCAAGCACTAAGTACCCAAGTTCAATTCCCCAGCACAGCATAAGCTGGGTATGGTGGTGCATGCCTATAATCCCAGCACTTGGGAGGCTGAGACAGGAGGATTACCATGAGTCCAAGATCAGCCTGGGCTCCACAGTGAGTTCAGGACCAGCCTGGGCTACAGAGTGAAACCTCGTCTCAAAAAAAAAAAAAAAAAAAAAACAGGGCCTCTTACTTGCTACGGAGGTGCTCTGCCACGTAGCCACACCCAACCTCCTTCCTTCCAGGAGGCTTTGACCAGCACTGGAGAGAGAAATTAAAGAATAGACACACCCTGTAGCTGAAGGAAACCTCAAGCAGAGAGAGGGGAAGAAAGGAAGAGCCCTCGCGGTTTTTTAGTCGGTGTGGGGAGCTCCCGTCTGCAGGGGACAGCCACTATCACCCATGGGTTTATGACTCAGACCTCAGATCTTTGCGGGCAGGAAGCCTCACGAACACCCAAAAAAATGGCTGGGGGGAGAGCAGAACCTCGTCTCTCCTGGCCTCCTCCCCAGCTCTGCCACCAAATGTCATTTCCATTTCCATCCTAGGGACCAGCTTCAGACCCAGCAGGGGCCACCGCAGACACTGGCCAGGATTTGGCCTCTAAGCAGTGGTGCTGCCCAGGCTCCTGGGCCCTGGAGATGGCAACAGGAAAGCTGGGCACATGCTGGCACTGTCCTCCTGCTAGGCTGGCAGGGAGGGAAAGGTGGAGCAGGCCAAGAGCTGGGAAGGGGGGGACCATGAGTGCCTCAGGTGACACACGCCCAGGCAGACAATGCAAGGGCAGCAGTCGGGAAACCCTCTAGTGCTCACAGGGGAGACCCCGGCTACAGGCCTGGTGCCACGCAGAGGGCCACCTCTGCCCTCTCCACATCCTCCAAGTTCTCCCAGCCCAGAAGTGGCCTCCTGAGGAGAGATGGGCTGGGCATCCTGTTTAACTCATCCCATTGCTGGCAAATCCCAGGGTAGGAAGAGAGAAGGGGGGGTGGAGAAGGGCGGGGACCACACAGGAAAAGAGTAAGGGAAAATGGCTGGCCGGCCTGGTAGCACAAGTCAGAATCCCAGCACTCTGGGAGGCTGAGGCAGGAGGCAAGTTTGAGCCCAGACTGGGCATCTTAGTGACTCACCTGTCTTGAAAAAAGACAGAGATAGAGAGAAAGGGGCTGGAGGAATAGCTCAGAGGTTAAAGCGCTTGCCAAGCTAAGTACTTGGGTTCAATTCCCTACCACCACATAAGCTGGGCTTGGTGAAGAGAAAGAGAGAACGGGGTAAAAATGGTTGATTCCCCAGTACCACAATAAATAGATAATAAGAAACAGAATTAGGTAAAAGGAGGCTTGGGCGGGGCTGGCAGGTGCCCAGTGTGGGGCCACGGAGGAGGCGGGCTGGCGCGGAGACTCTGGGCGAGGTGCCAGGAGCGACTGAGAGCCCAGGGAGAGGCCGGAGTTCCCTTCCCAGGCCCGAGAGACTGCGGGACAGGCTAGGCTAAAAATAGGAAGCAGGAGAAGGCGGAGGCGAGGGAGGAGGAGCCTCACCGGGCCTCCACGTTCCCCGTCGCGTTCCCCGTCGCGTTCCCCATCATCGACGGCGGAGGGCCGCCGGGTCGGGCACTTCCGGCCCGAGGCGCCCCCTGTGGCGCGGCCCGTTGGGCCCGGGTCGCCAGGCTGAGGCTGCGCTCCTCATCCTCTCCGTGCTGGCTCCTGCCCAGGCTGCCAGCCGGTGGGCATCTCCCTCCGCACCCAGACCCACGAACTCTTTCCTACAGCCATTTTCTGTTTCATTGCCTTATTTTTTAAAAAATCGTTTATGTACACACAGTAGCGATCTGTATGATGCGTATTCTATATATGTATTTGTATATTCTATATTTGTATATGTATATGTTATTATTTTATATTTATTTATCAGTACTGGGGACTGAAACCAGAGCCTTCACATAGTTACATTCCCATCTCGGGTTTTTTTTTTTTTTTTTTTGAGACGGGGTCTCACTAAGTCACTAAATTCCCCATGCTAGCCTTGCATTTGCAATCCTCCTGCCTCAGCCTCCCAGAGTGGTAGAAGCTGTATAAACCTGATTCATCCCTTCACTTGTTCCAGCTATCCTTCCACTGTGGTATGTATATCCGTCCTCCTCCTCCCCTCTCCCTCTGTGCCCTTCCCCCTTGCCCCTGAGCTCCACCTAGTTCAGCCCTGCCCTGCCGGTGTCAGCTGGTCTTTTACTCCTGAGGTCTGAGGTCTGTTCTCTACACCCTCAGACGTCTTGAGACCCGGGGTTCGCCTGCTCAGGGCTTCCAGGGGGACCTTCTCCTGGGCTAGTTCTTGCACTTTTACTGACAGGGAAAAAAACAAGGCCCAGAGAAAGGCAAGGCACGAGCAGCCTGCCCACCAGGTCACCAGAGGGCACTCTCGCAGCACAGACACTGACAACACACGGAGAAGGGCACGCGAGGGCTGTGAGCGCGGGTCTGTGTGATGTGCCAGGCACACATGGGGCCTGGGTTCAGTTCACAGCCCCAGAAAAACAGACGTTATGGTGCAGGCATGCAGAGTGGAGCACCAGAGCCACATAGCGGGCCGGCATGCAAGCCGACCTCAGCGGGACTGTGGCAGACACCCCAGAGAGGCTTAGGGAACCTGGGAATCCACTGTTCCCAGCAACCCTCTTTTTTTTTTTTCTTTCTTTCTTGTATAGGGACTGATCCCAGGGCCTTTACACCGAGCCCATATTTTCTTTTTGAGTCAGGGTTTTATTAAATTCTTAAGTCGTCCAGGCTGGGGTCGAACTTGCAGTCCTCCTGCGGTAGGCTCCCAGCGTGCTGGGATTCCAGCCTGGGCCTCGGCCAGCTGGAGGCTTTATGTATTTGGTCTGCTCCTCCACTCAGTCCAACTCCTCCCATCGCAGTCTATCCTTCCTCAGACCCTCACAGAGCACATGCACGGGACAGGTCTGTAGCCACTAAGTTACTGTTTGCTTTCCTGGCTGGAATGCAGGATCTGCATCCACTTCCGGATAAAGGCAAGGGTGGGCAGCAGGCTCCCCGCCTTGGTGCTCAAGGAGTGGGCCCTCTGTGCAGAGAAGACCTTGAAAGGGGAACTGAAGGGAGCAGGTGTCAAGCTTCCTGAGGCTCCCCAAGCCCCACCCACTGGAGTTCTGGATGTCTTACATCTGGAAAGCACATGGCAAGCGCCCTACTATGGACCTCCCTGCCCTCACCACAGACACAGGCACCCACAGCTGGCGCGGCCCAGCTTCCAGGTGCCTCTCTTGGGAGTGACACCTGCCCAACCTGCCCCAGGTTCCAGGCCCCTTGGACCCCCCTCCAGAGAGCCAGACCAGCTGTCTTCCTCCAAGACAAAGCCTGGTCTTAATCCCAGGAGGGAGAGAGTGGGATGGGGCACTGGTGCTGAGGGGCAGGAGGCCTGCTGACATGTTCAGACACAACTTCAGCAGAGGCGCTGGGCCTGGCAGAGCGCCAGTCCTGAGTCACAGCTGCTGGGTGTATCAACGTGGCATTGTACAGCAGAGAAGCCTGGGGGCACAGGCCAGGGCATTTGGGTCCTGGACAAGAGGCTGGCCTCCTAACCAGCTGTCCCTTGCAAAGTCCCCTGCCAAACTCCACTTTCCATCTTCCTGGTCTATCTGTCCAGGAGTCATTCCTTTGTAGTCACAAAAATGTAAGGGCGTGGCCTGGGAATAGAGCAAGAGAAATAGGGTGGGGAAGCGGGAAATGCAGATTTTGGAGAGGCCAGGTAAGGGAGGACAGCGGCCTCACAGTGGAGCTTTCAGGAGACCCTCACAGAGAGCCAACTCAGTGGTCCCTTCTTGGTCTTAACTCTCCACTGGGTGGTGCAGCTATTAACCCTGACAGCACAGAGAGAGTGCCAGCACACCAGGAGAAAGAGCTGGGAGGACCTAGGACTTCTGGTCCCGCCACATTCCGGCTAAGCCTGCAAAGACAGCACTGGCTCACAGCCAGCAGGGGGTGGCAGTGCGATGCCTCCAGTCTGGGAGAAGAGGTGCCTTCCACTCCACTGCCCCAAGCAAGACTCGCTCCTTTTTGTGGTACAAGGATCAAGCCCAGGGCCTTCACATTGAGCTACATCCCTAGTCCAGCTTTACCTTTATTTATTTATTTATTTATTTTTGAGACAGGGTCTTGCTCTGTAGTCTCAGCCTGAGTGCTGGAATTATAGGCCTGCACCACGGGGCCCAGTTTAAGACAATCAAATAAAGAATCTATATATAGCTTTCCTGGGCCAGCACTACGGGAACTACTACTTCCGGTGCCCTCTACTAAGTACAGTTCATTTGACAACACAACTTGAAGGTGGTTCTCCACATGATGTTAGCCATAAGGCTGAGGAACAATGAGGCAGGATAGTCCTCAAGCAAAGGCCGTCCTCAGCCTCTTCTTTCCTGCCTGTACAAGTTTCGGGTCCCTGTCCACTCTGCACTCTGCCCTCTACCGTGACTCAGCTCCCCTGCCGGGTCTGGGATTCTGGCCAAAATTATTCCTGGCTTCAGAAGGCGGGATTCCGGCTTCCTCTCCCACAACTAGACAGTGGGGTGGGGAGAACCCCCTTTTTCAAACTCTGTGTCTTCCCTTCTTTAGAGGCTACTCAGGGCCAACATCTTCTCACAGCCCAGCCCAGGTGGGCAGGTCAAGGTGACCTCACCAGGCGCCTCCCCTGCTCCAGGCACATGGAATCTAACACTGGCCCAGCTCTAGGGAACAGCCTCGCCTTCCCTACGGCCTCCTCTCTAAACCCAGTACAGGTCAGGCTACAGGAGCCATTCCAGGCCTGGCCCTCCCCATCCAGCTAGGACACAGCCTTCTCTACTGTCTGCGAGGAAAAAGTGCATTGTCTTCACTACCAGTGTGGAAAACAGCACACACCAAGTAGGTAACGTCACAGTCACTAACCAAACTGTCTTCAGGAAAGATAGAATACTAGTGTTTTTAGATCTCCCTGCTGTGAGAAACATTTCTATTGACTCTATCACTGGCTAGTAATTATATTAACATCGATTATATTCAAGTGGGCTTTTTTTTTGAGACAGGGTCTGATTCTGGTCCTGAACTCACTATGGAGCCCAGGTTGGCCTTGAACTCACAGCAACCCTCCTGCCTCAGCCTCCCAAGTACTGGGATTATAGGATAGGCACGCGCCACCCTTATGTGGTGCTGGAGAATCGAACTCAGGTACTTAGTGCACTTTAACTGCTGAGCCATTCCTCCAGCCCCTCAAGTTGACTATTAATAGTGTGATATTTTAAAGAACTGTTTTCTCACTTTGTGGGTCAGTCAGACCTATAGGATCCTGGAGATCTGCTCTAATTCCTTTCCTTTTTTCTTTCTTTCTTTCTTTCTTTCTTTTTTTTTTTTTAGTGCAGGGGATTGAACCTAGAGCCTTTTCTATGAGCTACCTCCCCAACCCATTTTTATTGTTTGAGACAGAGTCTTGCAAAGCCACTAAATTGCCCATCTTGGGTTCAAACTCGTGATGGTCCTGCATCAGCCTCCCAGTGTGCTGGCATGTTCCACCAGAAAAAAAAAAAAATCAACTAACACTATTTTATTTAATTTCTTTTTTTTTTTTTTTTGGTACTGAGGATCTAGCTCAGAGTTTTGACACTACATACCCAGAACTTTCGTGTGTGTGTGTGTGTGTGTGTGTGTGTGTGCGTGTGTGTGTTCAGAAAGAGTGTTTTATTGAGGAACCGAGGACAGAGGGGTACAAGCTTCTGCTAAGTGGAGGGGACCCTGAAAGGGGTTTCCCCTTTGATCATTTATTCTGACTTTGAAAAGTCTTGCTAAGTTGCTCAGGTGCCTAAGCCAAGCTTGAGCTTGTGGCCTGACTTTTGCAGCCTCCCAGAGTGCCCAGAGTGCTAGGGTCATAGGCCTGCACCCAGGGGAACCCAGCCCTCCCTTATTTTATTGCTCAGGAAATCCAGAGGGGAGGTGACAAGCTCAAGGTCACATAACAATCAGTGTCAGGGCCAAGTCCAGAACTAGGGGTACAGGTCTAGGGCTCTTTCCACTGTCTCACACTACCTGCAGTCTTGCTGCTAGACCACCTGGCCTTTTACTAGGGACACAGGAGATCCTATGATTTCCCTAGATGTCTCTAAAATATCAGAGCTTAGCCCATGTCACCGTCAGTCTACTCATAGGGCCAAGTAAGTGAGAATGGGAGGAACTCTCCACATGTCTGGCTTCAGAGACACCAGAGATGGCTGGGCTGCCACAGCTGCCAGGAACAGTAAGGGGATGGAGGGGGTGACTGGAGAGCAGAGGGCACAGTTGGTAGGTGAAGGCATCTCTTACCAGTTGTCCCCCCAGCTGTCCCTGGCTTCAGCTGTGACCCTGGACTACTAAACCACTGGGGGTGGGAGGGACTAGGAGTAAGGACAATGGATTCGCCCCATTTAAGAGTAAGCCTGAGACTTTCTTCCCAGGCCAGGGGTAGGCACTAGGAGCCTGGGTGAGCTGAGGATTTCCCTTGGGCTCCTGGAGTACTACCCAGTCCCTAGGTTTAGCTACATCTTCTGCACATTTCATTCAGAATGTGAACTGGTGGGGCCTGGTCGCACAGGCCTGTAATCCCCACACTAAAAGAGGCTGAAACAGGAGAATTACCATAACTTTGAGGCCAGTCTGGGCAACATAGTGAGTTCAGGGCCAGCTTGGACTACAGAGTTATACTTGTCTCAAGAAAGAAAGGAAGAAAGAAAAGAAAGAAAGAAAGAAAAGGAAAAATTCAGAAAACATTTTCTTTGAGTTGTGAATTTTGAGGTGTGATACTGAGTTTTCACACTGAACTATATCCTCAGCCCATTTTTATTATTTATAGGGCTCACTCTGCAGTCCAGACTGGTCCTGAACTCACTATGGAGCCCCGACTGGCCTCAAACTCGGGGAAATCCTCTTGCCTCAGCCTCCCAAGTACCGGAATACAGGTGAGCGCCACCATGCCCAGCTAGTATATGGTGTTGGGGGATCAAACCTGAGGCCTCAAGCTTACTAAGCAAGCAGTGTAATCACTGAGCTATGCCTCTAGCCCTTATTTATTTATTTTTCAGACAAGATCTTACTCTGTAATCCAGGCTAGTCATGAACGCACTGTATAGCCCAGAACGGCCTCAGATTCACCACAATCCTCCTGCCTCAGTCTCTCAACTGCTGAGATTACAGGCATGCACCACCATACCCCACTAAATTTTTTAATGAGGTGCTGGGGGATGGAACCCAGGGCCTTGTGTATGCTAGGCAAGCACTTTAACCAGTGAGCTACATCCCCAGCCCTATTTTTAATTTGGAGACAGGCTCTCATTAAGTTGCCCAGGCTAAACTCGAATTTGCTATCCTCCTGCCTCAGCGTCCAAAACTGCTGGGATTACAGGCCTGACTGTGCCAGTGGGCCTGGCTGGTTTGGTGAGATTAAGTATAGTTTTTTCCTTTTTTCACTTTTCTAGACCTTCCAAAAACTTCTTTGTAGTGGACATACGTTAAATTTATCGTGAGGGGTTAAAACAACAATAAACAGGCAGGAGGGCACAGCAGTCAGAACATTTGCCTTACCAAGCCCAAGGCCCTGAGTTTGATTTCCCAGCATCACATCAGCTGGGTGTGGTGGCACACACCTGCAATCCCAGCACTCAGGAGGCTGAGGCAGGAGGATTGCCACAAATTCAAGGCCATCCTGAGCTACATGGTAAGGTCAGGACCAGCCAGGTCAGACTACAGAGGGAGACCCTGCCTCAAACAAAACAAAACAAAACAAAAAACCGTGAACTGGATGAGAGGGTAGCTTGGAGAGACAACACCAGGAGGCCTTTTTAGTAATGGCCGGGTCCCAGATATCCTCAAAGACTACCATCTTCATAAGCCTAAAGGGCACAGCCCCCTTCCATCCAGGTAGACAGTTCCCACAAGTTCCAAAACAACCTCAAGACAAGAACCCCAGGCTCCAAGAGCTCTGCTGTCCTATGACCTCATGATCTGATGGGATTTTGGGTCTTTCCAGGCGCGGGCTGGGGCAAGGAGTACTGATCAAGTGTTAACAGGTCCTGGCACGAGAGCAGCACACCAAAGCATCCCTGCCCAGAGCGAGTCTCCAGGCTGCAGGAGTGCCTTTGCCAGGCTCCTCTCCCTACCCCCGAGATTGCCAGCTGGTCCCTCAGGCTACAGAAGTGACAAAACACACAGTCGAAACTGGGCATGGTAGCAGACACCTATATTCTCAGTAGTACTGAGGAGGCTAAGGCAGGATATGAGTTCAAGGCCAGCCTTGGGTACAAGGCCAGTTTGAACAACATAGTGAGAGTCTGTCACACACACACAAAAAGAGCGCCCAAGTGGAAGTGGGAGGTCTGCTCTGAAGCCCTGAAGCTCCTCACTGTGGGCCATGCCTACTGCTCTCCTCTGCCGCGGCCTCCACTGTTCTTGCTGGATTGGAACCCTCCCAAACTGTGGCCTGTCTTCCCTGCCTCTCTGGAGTACAGAGCCACCCAAGGCGGCAGTCCAGGAAGTCTTTGAGCACGAGGAGCTGATGGGGGAAGAGACGCTTCTGCTTTGTGGGCCTGGGATCTCCCCATTTCTGACTCAGCCTTCCTCCCACAGTTCCTCATGGGAAGCCACAGACTCTGCACCATCCGACAGTCCAAGCCATAATTCTAGAATAACTTTGCATTGTAATGACTTGTACACCATGCCTGTTCACAGCTGGCTCCAGACACCACTGCAGGGTGGACTGGACTGAGAAGCAGTGGGGGGTGGGGGGGGCAGAGATGCACATCGAAGCCCCCAACCTCCCCTTTCAGACATCTGCTGTCTCCACCCATCTCCGGCTGTCTTTTGTAAAGCCACCTGACTAGGAGAGATCAGGACAGCATCTGAGTCATCAAGCCAGTTGTCTTGGCTGTGTGGGCCCTGCTCCAGGTCTGGACCCCAGGTAAGCCTTCCCTGGTACTTTCACCGTTCTCGCCAACTTAGGTGTTGAAATTCTTTGGGTAGGGGAAAGAGAAAGAAGAGGGGAAGAAGAAAAGAGAGACAGAAAAGGAAAGAGAGGTTGAGAGTTAAGGGAAGAGATTTTTTTCTTGGTGCCTACAGCCCAGCCCAGCAAGAGTCCCCAACCCCTGGCTGCAGCTGAGGTACCCAGGCCAGGCTGAGGATTGCCACAGGGTCTTGCAGACAGCTTTGCGTCCCATCTAAGGCTGGCCCTGAACTCTGAGCTCAAATTAAACATTAAGCCAGACAACACCTCTTTCTCCAGGCTTTGGCAGGAAGAGATGGGATGACACCTTTCTTTCCCCTCTAACTCTTCATCTGGCCACTTCTCCACAGCAGATACCAAGAGGAGCAAGAAATCCTGGCTCTTCCTGCTGTGGATACGGAAGAGGTCAGTCAGGCCCCATCATTCTCTGGTCTCTCTCTGTCCCACCACCTACCAGCCTGGGATCCAGGTATATAAACCCACCCCCCTTTTCCGGAAGTCCAGCCTCCCCAGTTAGTCTCAGTGGGAGTAAACAGAAGCAAGTGGCTAAATATAACAAACACGCACACCACCCCCGCCCTACCCCACGTGTGCACACTGGCCGGGCGTCCCAGGCCTGGACAGCTGAGCCAGGCGGCAGAGGAGACAGACTGGTGTGGCTCGGCGAGCAAGAGGCCACAGACTCCACTGGCTCCTTCCCCAACCAATATTTTCTCCAGATCCACCACAAACGAACATCCTTTATAGACTTTGGTAAGGGAGCTTTGGTCATTTAGGGCTAATTTGAAACAGTGACTAAGTCACTGGGGCTCCCTTAGTTAACAAGACGGGTAGGTCACAAGCTAAGTTGTTCATAACTCTAATGGAAAAGTGATCCACTTCAGCAGACATAAAGTTTGAATCACAGTCACTCAGGAGGCCGAGGCAGGAGGATTGAAAGTACTAGGCCAGCCTGAACAACTTAATGAAAGGCCCTATCTCAAAATATAAAAAAGAGCTGGAAGGTGTGTGTGGGCGGGTATAGCTCAGAAGTTAAAGCTGTTGCCTAACAAATTCAAGGTCCTGGATTTTATTCCCCAGTACCATATAAACTCAGTGTGGTGGCACACACCTGTAATCCTAGCACTCAGGAAACTGAGGCAGGATGATTGCTATGTGTTTGAGGCCAGCCTGGGATACAGAGCGAGACCCTATCTCAAATAAAAGGAGCCGGAAGGGAGCTGGAAGCCTCGTGTGGTGGTATACATCTGTATCCTGGCACTTCTGGATACACTCTGCCTGGCCTGTGCACCCCAGCAATTTACTGAGAACTTGTCTTAAAAGAGGTTGGGGTAGAACTGGGGATACAGCTCAGTGTGATGCCTGAACTTCAATCCCTAGTATGGGAAAAAGCAAAAGAAATAAGGAATAGAGAGAAAGGAAGAAAGAAAAGGAAGGAAGGAAGGAAGGAAGGAAGGAAGGAAGGAAGGAAGGAAGGTAGGTTTGAATCCAACTCCTTACACAACTTCCATCAAGTCGGGAGGCTGATGGAGCTGCCATGATACCCTCTGGGGCTTGGCGGGTAAAAGGCAGGATGACCAATGTGGAATCTACAGAGATTCTGAAAAGAGCAGGAAGTTGAGGAAGATAATGCAAAGGGAGAGGAGAGGAAGGCAAAGTACAGGCCCCTTTGGGATCTCCAGTACTCTTTAACCTGGGTCTTCATAGAGGAAAGGGGAACAAGAAAGAAATCAGGCTGGAGGAACAGGGCAATGGTTGGAGCACTTGCCTAAGATCAAGGCCCTGAGTTCAATTCCCCAGTACCACATAAAAAAATGGGTGAGGTGGCCTGTAATCCCAGCAATCTGGGTGGCTGAGGCAGGAGGACTGACGTGAGGTTGTGGCCAGCCTAGGCTACATAGTGAGCTCAGGACCAGCCTAGACTACAGAGAATGAGACTCTGTCTCAAAAAACAAAAAAGTCAAATTATTGGGGACTGGAAGCAAAGGGCCTAGAGATCAGGCTCTCCCAGGTCTTTTTAGAAAACAAGGTGGAGCCAAGCTGGGTGGGGTAGGGTGGGGCAGGGATGGGTGTGGGAGTGGCTTGAAGCTTCCAACGGCTGAATTTCAAAAATGTCACTGTATTCCAGCAGTTTAATAAGGCCAAGATTGAAGTATCAGCATCTCCTCCCACCAAAGCCAAGCAAAGACCAATGGCCAGGCAAATGAACGCGGAGACAGGGAAGGATGGGGCCACAGAGCCCTGGACCCTCGAAGGCAGCAGGCAGAGGGACAAGAGGGAGGGGCGTCCCAGACCTGGGCATAACACCACTTCCTGAGTGGAGCCTCTGCCCCGGGTCTCCCTCCCTCTCTTGCATTCCTGGGCCAGGCAGGCCAAGGGCTGTGGGAGCTGCGGGGGAGCTGATGTCCTGGAGCTGTTCTGGCGGGCCTGACCAAGCCCAAGACAGGCAAGTGAGGGAAAGGAAGGGAGGAAGTGCTTTCTCTTAGAAAGAACCCAGGGAAGGTCATGCCAAGGAGGTCCCACCATGACCCTGGAGGGGATAAAGGGGGTCAAACCTGTCTCAGTGACCTCTCCCCACCACCACACTGGACACGTGCCAGCTTGGGAGGTCTGTTCGTTGGGAATCATGTGTTCAGAGTCAGTTGGGGCAACGCTGGCACAGTGCCAACCGGCCGAGAAAGTTCTAACAGGACCCTTTCACTCATTCCAATGCGCCCTGGGTGCCTGGAGTTCGGAGATCTGGCAGGGCCAGTTCTGCATTGCTTAAGCCCCTCCCCCAGCTCCAAAGGCTGTCAAATCCCAACCTGACAGAATGCGGCCCTGTTGCCAGCCTCTACCTGGCCCCGACGTCCCCACCACCTCTTAAAACCCCTATCCTGCCTCCAGGGGCCCCCTCCCGGCACTGTCCAGTGTTGACAATTCCCCTTGGCACTGCCAGTCACCCGCGACGGGCAGTTCCGCGGAGGGAGGCGGCTCCGCGCCGAAGCGCCGGCCGCCCGGGCCTCCCGCCCCGTCCCTTCCCGGAGCCGCCGCGCCGCGGCCCCCGCCCTCGCCCCACGCCCGGCGCCGGGCCACCTGGCCCCACTCACCGCGCTTTGAGCTCCTTAAACTCCTCGCGCACTTTGCTCAGCTCCAGCTGGAGGCGGGCGCGCTCCTTGGCGACCGAGTCGAGGGTCTTGCGGGCGTCCCCCAGCTCGGCCTCGTAGGCGGCCTTGATGCCGGACACCTCGCGGCTGACCACCTCTTCGGACTCGGTGATGCGGAGGCGCAGCCCCGCGTTCTCCGTCTCCAGCGAGCGCACGCGATCGATGTAGACCGCCAGGCGGTCATTGAGCTCCTGCAGGTCCTCCTTCTCCTGCAGCCGCGTGATGCGGGTGGGGGACAGCGGAGTGGAGCTGGCCTGCGCCCCACTGCGGGTGGCGCGCCGCTGGGACGGAGTCTCCATGGCCGGCAGGGTGGCAGCGCTGCCCGAGGGGCAGAGGTCCCGGGAAGGGCGCGCGGCTAGGACTGAAGGACAGACTGCTCAGGGGACGCGCTCGCCGGGCGCAGGGCTCTCGGCGCGCTCCAGGCGGACGAGGAGATCAGGCCGGGCGCCGCAGGACTCGGGATCGGGATCGGGTCTGACCGGGACAGATGCTGCGCTCCCGCGAACACTGAGTCACCGATGCCGGGTCGGAGCTCTAATAGGTCCTCCTCCACAGGGGGCGGGGCACCGCTCTTAAAGGGGCCGCCTCATCCCACAGCGGCGGGGGCGGGAGTGGGGAAGGAGGGGCAAGGACCGCCCTTTTCCCAACACCCCAGTCCGTGTGGGGTTCCGCAGTCTAGGTTCCTGCCCGCTCAGCGCTCTTAGCTCCAAACTTACCCCCAATGCCTCACACCTGCTGTGGTAGAGGGCAGAGGCAAGGATAGGAGGGTGGTGGACAGAATGGGGCACGGAGCCAGGGAGGAGGCGAGGAAGGCGGGGCGGCTAGGAAGTCAGGACAGGGGGGTAGGGCTGAGCTGGGTGCCCTTCAGAGTGACTCACCCTCTTCCACCACTAGCCCCCCTTGCCTCTCGGTAGCAATAGTGAGTCACCTCTGTCCCCCCAAGGGGTGCTGCCCATTCAAAGCGGCATCTCAGTGTGCCAGGAGTAGGGTGGGGTGGAGAGCAGTGCCTGCAATTTTGGGGCAAGGATCGGGAGTCTGGGTTCCTTTGTCCCCTGTGTTCCGCCCCTATTTAACTGTCTTCAAAACCAAGCAGTGGATCTTTGACCCAAACGAACGGCCTCAGCCTCCCCCCACCCCCCATCCCCACCCTAAAAGAAGGCCCAGAACAGGAGGGAGGAGCTGCCCCACCTGCTCCCGCCACTTTCCTTTGAACCCAGGCAGTTGGGAAAAGGGTGCCTAGATCTCCAGGCCTCCGTCCTTTTCTACTGTTTACTCCACCCATACCAACTCAAGAACTGTACTTATTTTTTTCCAAGACTGTACTTATTTTAATGGATAATTTAAAACAGATACCAGAGTTGTACACGCATTCATCACATTGCCAGGACACCAGACCCAGGTTTTTGTGGTTTCCAGAGAAGCCTAAAAGGGGGAGCAGGGCCTTGGGCTGGACAACCAGAAAGAGATAGGGGAGGTGAGGGGTGGGGAGGGTCAGCAAAGACCTCCCAGCCTTGTGGGCTACCACACTGATCTCCACATTCCTCTCGGGCCAGATGTGTGTGGCAGCCAGCTCTGGGGAGGGGCCTTGCTAGGATATCACACCAGTTCACCCAGGTCCCAGGTTTCTGTCTCAGGTTCCTGCAGCCTCCACCCTCAGGCCTCATCTAAGACTGTCCAGCAGCCTTTCACTCGCTTCTAATCCTGACCAGGCCCCTCTGTGGATGCATCCTAAGAGGCGGCAGTGCTGTGACTCCAGGCCTGTCACCTGCCACCCTGTCCCTGCCGCCCACAGCTTAGTTCTGGTAATTGGATTATGTTCCTGACTCCTTCTGAGGCAGGACATCTGGGCTTCTCCCGAATACAGGGATGGCGTTCTGGATAGGACTTGGTTCTGGGGACTGAGCCCAGTCCCCAAGGCATCTTCAGGCAGGGACTCTGGGTGTTCAGGAAGGGGCTATGGAGAAGGGGTGCTTCTGTTCTTACTTCTATGAGAGTGACTGGGCAGTGTGGTGAGAACCTAGGGAAAAACCAGGTGGGGGGGAGCGGCACATGGCTTTCTCTCCCTGTAGCCCTCTCCCCCAGGGCGTGGCACCACTCCTCAGCTTCCTAGGCAAAACTAAAACTGTTCTGCTTCTCCCTCTTCTGTTCCCTAAACCAGAAGCAGACACATTAAAGATGCGGGGGGGGGGGGGGGAGGCCATTCAGCTCAGGCATCCTTCCGGGCATCACCCCTCCCAGGGAGAGTCACCTCCTGGCTGATTAGGCAAAGCCACACTGAGCCCTTCCTACCCCAGACCTCATTTTGGGGGATAAGATACAGCAGAAAGGAGGGGGGGCTTTCACCCAGAATTTCACTAGAATGTTTTTCAATGAGTCTTTATAGTCACCATCAAAATAGCATCAACCCTACTCTGTATTTCAAAGGAGGCCATAATCCTGAATACTCTATTCCAATTCTGGACCTCTAATGCCATAAAAACCAGGGCATAGATCACTAATCCCAGAAGAAGCAGGAGAGGATAGAGGAGACCAAGTACAGAGGAGGTGGGGACAGGTGAGTTGTGACGGGGTGGTGACAGGTTTCAATCCCGCCTCTTACTTGATGTGTGATGCCAGATCTGCTACTGAATTCCCTGGACCTCGGTTTCCTCACCTGTAACAGGCAGAGGGCTACATAAGACATGGGGAGTGAGCTCCCGTGTGTGCAGAGTTCCTGACCCCATGCCACAGGTGACAGCAATGCTATGTTGCTCTCAAAGACAGAGGAAGAAGCAAAACTAAGTATATAGTATATATGGCTGCTGGGCCTAGTGCCCAAGCCTGCAAATCTAGCACTCTGGGAGGCTAAAGCAGGCGTATCACCAAATTCAAGCCCAGACTGGGCAATGTGGCAATTTAGCCAAGTCAGTGAGAACTGACTTTAAAATCAAAACCAAAAATGGGCTGGGGATGTGGCCCAGTGTGAACACCCTGGGTTCTATCTCCAGTACTACACACACACACACACAAAATGTATGCATGATGAAAGAACTGCACGACATGACTATGCTCGGTGGCACAGGCCTGAAATCCGCAGCTCTCTGGGAGACCAAGGAAGGAGAATCACATTTTAGCCCAGCCTAGGAAATTTAGTGATTTAGTGAAAATAAAAAAATAAAATAGTTTAAAAGAAAATTAGGGCTGGAGGAATGACTCAGTAGTTAAAGCTAAGTCAAGCGCTAAGTACCCAAGTTCGATTCTCTAGCACCACATAAGTTGGACGTGGTGGCACACAGTTGTAATCCCAGCACTTGGGAGGCTGAGACAGGAGGATTGTTGTGAGTCCCAGGCCAACCTGGGCTCCATCCTGAGTTCAGGATCAGCCTGGGCTACAAAGTGAGACCCTGTCTCAATAAATAAATAATGTTAGGGTAGGGGCTGGAGCAAGTGCTAAGTACCTGAGTTCAACTCCCCAGCACCATGTAAGCTGGGCATGGTGGTGCACACCTGTAATCGAAGAGAGATCCTGTCTCAAAATAAATAAATAAAATAATGTTAGGGTATATCTCAGTGTGAAGTCCCCTGGGTTCAATCCCCAGTAATGTAAAAAATAAAATAATAAAATAAGTATTTTTTAAATTTAATTTTTACTACATACTAATGTGTACATATGTATATGTATAAATGTTTATATATAGATGGTGGCTGAGTTTTGGACACTTAGTTGTACAGTGGGTTGAATCTAGGGCCTTGGCACTGAGCTACAACCTTAGCCCTCCTTATGTTTTGTTTTCCTTTTTCTCATTTTTATGGTACTGGGAATCCAGCCCAGTGCCTTCACATTACACTATATCCTACACCCACTTTTTATTTTATTTTACTTTTACGTTTTCTTTTCTTTTCTTTCTTTCTTTCTTTCTTTCTTTTTTTTTTTTTTTGAGACAGGGTCTCACTCTGTAGCTCAGGCTGGTCCTGAACTCACTACAGAGCCCAGGCTAGCCTTCAACTCAAGGCAATCTTCTTGCCTCCGCCTCCCGAGTGCTGGGATTATAGGCATGTGCCACCATACCCGGCATACGTGGTGCTGGGGAATTGAACTTGGGTACTTAGCACCTGTCTTAGTGCTTTCTAGGCAAGCACTTTTAAACGATGAGCCATTCCTCCATCCCCCACCATTTTTATTTTTAAGTTTGAGACCATCTCACTAAATTGCGAAGTTGCTTATGCTGGGCTTGAACTAATGGCCCTCCTGCCCCAGCCACCCAGAGTGCTGAATCACAGACTGCACCACCACACCTAGTAGGACACTTACCAGCTGTGACCAGCTGTGAGGGTGCTGCTCTGTGCTCTTTAGCACCCTGGTCTCCTGTAATCCTTCTTCAGACATGTCACAAGGAGCAGAAGGGACCAAGTCTTAGTCATTTGTCTCCCTAACACTTGATCTAGTGGCCAGCACACAAGAAGTGCACAATGTTCTTTGGAGGAATAACTGTATCTGGCCTACCACTTCTCAGGTAACTGTAGGGAAGTTATTTCATTTCTTTCTGTTTTAGTTTCCTCATCTATAAAATGGGGATGTTCTGACAAAGAAGGCAACATGCATTTGTAGAAAGATTTCATGAAGGTTTAGGGAGGGACAGAAGTGTCTTATGCATAGGAGAATTTACCTATACAACAAATACATATTGAGAGGCAGGGGATGTAGCTCAGTGATTAATGTGCTTGCCTAGGAAGCAGGCAATCCCTAGTTCAATCCCCCAGCACCACATAATAGCCGGGCATGGTGGTGCATGCCTGTAATCCCACCACTCGGAAGGCTGAGACAGGATTGCTGTGAGTTCTAGGCCAGCCTGGGCAACACAGTGAGTTCAGCACCAGCCTGGATTACAAAAAAAAAAAAAAAAAAAAGATTAAAAACCAAGGCTGCAATTTAGTGGCAAAGAACCTGTCTATCATCACCCTCACAGAGCTTTTTTTTTTTTTTTTTTTTTTTTTTTTTTTAGATAGGGTCTCACTCTGTAGCCCAGGCTGGTGGATGTACTCACTATGTGACCCTGACTGGCCTCAAACTCACAGTAATCCTCCTGCCTCAGCCTCCTGAGCTATGGGGATTAAAGACGTGTGCCACCAGGCCCAGATTGCAGCTGACATTTATTGAAGGCAGTTGGCAACAAAAGATAAAATGAAGGCAGGTTAGAGAGCTTACCTAGTAGGCATAAAGTGTTGATTCACCAGCACCACCCAAGCCAGGTGTGGTGGCACATGCCTACAATCCCCACGGCTGGGAGGCTGAGGCAGGAGGATTGCTGTGAGTTCTAGGGCAGCCTGGGATACATAGTGAGTTCAGAACCAGCTTGGACTACAAAGGGAAACCATGCCTCAACAAGAACAAAAAAGACTTAAGTATAGTTTCATAGGTAATAAGTACTATGAGAATAAAAAGCAAAAAAGCATAATGCTCAAAATACACATTTTTCTTTGTACTGGGGATTTGCGCTAGCCCAGTGGCACTACACAACCAAGCATCGTCTCCTACTCTATGTATTTATTCATTTATTTAGAGACAAAGTCTTCCCAGAATACAGGCTTTTTTTTTTTTTTTTTTGAGACAGGGTCTCACTCTGTAGTCTAGGCTTGTCCTGAACTCACTATGTACCCCAGGCTGGCCTTGGGCTCACAGAAAAATCTTCCTGCCTCAGTCTCCCAAGTGGGTGCACCATCATGCACGGCTTTTATGTGGTGTTGGGGATTTGATCCGGGCCTTGATCTTTCTAGGCAAGCTCTTTAATCACTGAGCCATTCCTCTAGCCCCAAAATGACATCTATAGAAGCATTTTATAGAACCAAATGGGTGTGATCATGGGAGTGGGGGGTGGTGAGGAAGGGAGCAGAAGGACCAAAAGGGGGGAAGGGCAAGGGTTGTAATGTTGATGTGATATAAATGTGCGCAGAATACTCAAGCTCACAGCAACTACTGTGTATCACATACATATGCTCATAAATATGGGGGGAAGAGACAAAGTCTTGTCAAATTGCCCAGGCTAAGCTTAAACTTGTGACACTCCTGCCTTAGCTTTGCAGAGTGCTGGGATCACAGGTTTGGGCAACTATGCCTGGCTTTTTTTTTTTTTTTTTTTTTTTGAGACAGGGTCTGACTCTATATTCCAGACTGGTCTTGAACTCACTATGGAACCCAGTCTGGCCTCGAGCTCATAGCCATTCTCCTTCCTGCCTCAGCCTACCGAGTCCTGGGATTACGGGTGTGCACCACCATGCCCAGCTTACGTGGTGCTGGGCGAGCACTCCAACAGTGTACTACTTCTATAGTACAGTCTACAGTTGTGTGCTTTCACATACAACCTCAGCTTGGCCCACCAAACAAGCCCACAGGATGGAGATTGTACCCCTCCCTTACCAGCGAGGTTGACTTTTCCAAAACCAGACAATCACATGTGGAACTCAGAACTTGGACCAGCAGCCTGGTCCGGATCCAGGATGCAATCACTGCCTCCTGCCACTTTGGCGGGATGTTGGGGAGGTGTGTGGGGGGGACTGGTGCCCAGAGGGAGTCTGGGCTGAGGTGCTGAAGGGGAAAGGAGCTGACTGTGCAGCCTGACCTGCTGGGCGAGTGGGCCAGGAGGGGTGAGGCCGGAGAGCGTGGACAGACAGGAGGGGTGAGACGGAGACAGAGACCTGTGTTGTTGTAACGGGCAGAGTCTGAGGAGTAGAATCCAGCTGCTTGATGGGGCTTAGGGCCTAGGAGAGGAGGCCAGCCATGAGGCAGAAGCGGGACCAGCACCTTGGCTAAGGCTGTAGCAAACTAAAGACCAGCAACAGAGCAAAACTTCATGTTATTAAAAATAATAATAATTTTAAAGTATAGTGCAGGGCTGGAGGACCAAGGTTAGAGCGCTTGCCGCCTAGCAAGCCCAAAGCCCTAGGTTCAATTCTCCAGCACTACACAAGCTGGGCACAGTGGTGCACACCTACAATCTTAGGACTCTGGAGGCTGAAGGAGGAGGATTGCCTTGAGTTTGAGGCCAGCCTGGACTACCAGTGTAAGTTCAGGACCAGTGTGGACCACAGAGTGAGGCTTTGTCTCAAAAATATAGAAAATACATAAAAATTTTAAAAAGCACTGGGGGAAGAAATGCAGTGCAAAGAAAGGCCCTGAATTGCGGTCCCAGTACCACCACCAAAAAAACCCAAACAAACAAAAAGGGCTGGGGATATAGCTCAGTGCAAAGGCCTTGGGTTTAATTCTCAGCACCAAATAAATAATACATTATATATATATATATATATATATATATATATATATATGCATACATACATATATATGTATATGCATATATTTTTTCTTTTTAAACCAGAGGTACTGGCCTTGGCAAGAGAGAAGGCAAATTGGGGTTGGGTGGGCTCAGCAGAGGGATGCAACAAGGAGGGGTTCCTGAAGCATGCTAATAATGATTAACATGGGGAATACTTATGGGGTACTTACTATTATTAGGCACTAGGAATTTGCAGGATTTTATTGAACACACAAGATAGTCTACAAGGTAGATTCTACTATTAGCCTTATTCTGAAGATGAGGAAACTAAAGCCCAAAGAGATTAAATTATTCATGTAAGGCAGGGTTTCCCAACCTTGGCTTAAGAACATTTTGGGGGCTGGAGGAGTGCCTCAACGGTTAAAGTGCTTTCCTAACAAGCGCTAAGCACCTGAGTTCAATTCCCCTGCACCACCAGCTGGGCATGGTGGTGCACACCTGTAATCCCAGCACTTGGGAGGCTGAGACAGGAGGATTTCTGTGAGTCCACAGGCAGCGTGGACTACGAAGTAAATTCAGGACCAACCTGGACTCCACAGTGAGACTGTCTCAAAAAAACAAGAACAAAAACAAAAGGAACACTTTGGGCCAGATAATTCTTTGTTAAGGGGAACACTCTGTCTCATGAAACATTTTGTGGTATCCCTGCCTTCTACTCTCTAGATGGCCAGTAGTACCTCTGTCCCCTGTAATGACAAACAAAAACATCTTCAGACCTTACCAGATGTCCCTGTGGGGAGGGCAGAGTGGTCCACAGCTGAGAACCACTTGTGTAAGATATATGGTTGGTAGTGCACAACTGGAATTTTAATACAGGTCAGCCTCCATCCACAGGCCAAATTCTTACCATCAGGCTACAATCCTAGGCAGATGACAGCCAAAGAGAAGAGTAATCAGGTGGGGATATTCCGCCCTTGGGGCAGCAGTCATGTTCATCTGCTGGGAGTAGGAAGGTAGGGCTCTCTGGAGGATGGTCTGGGGAGGTGAGGAGGATTCAGAGACCCAGGTTCCAGTTTGGGAACCTCATATAGTGACTTCTCCTCAAGGGAGGGTCTTTGTCATATTCCTCATTTGATCACAGGATTTTTTTTTCTTTTTCTTTTTGAGACAGGATCTCGCTCTGCAGTCCAGACTTGTCTCAAACTTACAGCAATCCTCTTGCCTCAGCCTCCTGGATGCTGGGAGTGTAGGCATGCACCACATGCTGGCTGAGCACAGGATCTAGTACTGCTGAGTCATGTGTGCACAGGTGATAGTTATAATCTGGACAATGGGAGCCCTCGCCCACTCTTAAGTGGCTGCTGCCCATGAGGCAGGCACAGGCTAGGGGATGTGTGGAGGTGGATTGCATTTAATCTTCATCTTGACCTCTTGAAGTAGGTTTTGTTATCTGTGTTTTATATGCCAGGAGCCCAAAACTCAGATTGAGCAACTGATGTGAGGTAGTACCTCTGGCTAGACTGCCCTTCTCCCACTTGGACTCACAAGGAGGAATGAAGCAGGCTCGCAGCTGACTGGGGAGTGGGGTGCAGAGGCCCTGAGGAGGAGGTGATTGACAGCTATTTGATGAGAGTACCCCTCATTCAAATGAAATCTTACCCTAAAGCCCCATATATTAAACGACTGGTGGGCATGGTGGCACAGATCTGTAATTCCAGCACTCAGGAGGCTGAGTCAGAGCCCTTCTGGCTGGGAAAGCCCTGATGGTGCTCCTTTGCCCCCATCCCAGGAGACCCCCAGGGCTCTGAGGCCAGAGTGGGAAAATTTGGCTCAAGGTCAGGTAGGCCAAAATTCCCAGGATAGGACTGAGCCCAGGCCACAGGTCTGCAGAGCCAGGGCAGCACTCTGGGCGGACGGTAAGAAGCCAGTCTGCCCCAAGGGCTTGGCATTGCCCTTCCTGTGACGCGAGGCAGGTGCTGCCCTCACCGCTCCAGCCAGCCAGGCAGGAAGCGGCAGCTGGATAAGGAGAACCACCCCTCCCGCCTCCCACCTGGGCGGGTCTCCCTGGTGACAACCATCAGATCTCTTAGAGGAGCACGAGCAAGTACTATTATCTCCGTGTCGCAGACAGCGCGCCCGCCCGAGGCTCGGGCGGCTTAACTGATTTGCTGGGCGCACACAGCTGACAGGTGACAGAAGCCGGTCCTAAAGCCCAGGTCTCGGCCTCTTTGAAATTCGGCCCAGACCACAGGGAACCCAGTCCTACAGCAAATCCCAGAGCCCGCCGGGGAGTTGGCTCCCCACGTTCCATGCCACCTGCCCCCCACCCTGGGGGCGGAGACCTAGCCCCAGCGGCGGCCCCGGACGCCCGGAACTGTCACACACCCCGATACACAGTACCGTCACAGTTCACAGCTCGGTACGGCAAGGAGAAATCAGACCGCGGGCGGGACACCCCGCAAAGCCAGCGCCGCCCCCGCCCCGCGGCGGGCCCCTGCACCCTGGCGTTAGGGCGGGGCGGGGCGGGGCCACGCCGCTCACCCCGCCCCTCCCCGCCCCTCCCCCAGTGCCCGCACACCCCCCGCCCGGGCGGCGGCGCCGAAGGCCCGGGCTGACGCAGGCGGCTGCGGGGGCGGCTCGGCGCGGCTGTGTGCGTCTGTGTGTGTGGTTGCTGGGGCCTCCCCGCTCCTACCTAAATGGGGGTTTCCTTTCCCTGTTGCTAGGGAAACAAACAAGCGCCGCACAACTCTAGGACGGGAGCTGAATAAAAGGGTCTCCCTGCCCGGCCCCGCTGCCAGGAAGCGAGACACAAAAGATTCCTTTCTCCACCGCACCGCAGCCAGGTGCGGGCGGACGCTAGCGGGGCCGGAGACTGGGGGCGGACCAGTGGCCTATCTCTTCAGGATTGAGGGGCTCCTAGGGCGTCGTTTTGTGCCAAAAGTGGGGAGATTGGATCTCCTGCCTAGCGCACATCCAGTTTGGTACGATCCTCTTTCAGCGATACAACCGTGTCTTTCGCAAATTTCAGACATATGCCCGTGTGCAAACCCCGCCAGGCTACGCTCAAGGCCTCGGAAGGGCCTGTGCCACTTTGGCTCTGAGGATGCCCCTTCCTTAGCTTCTGGGTAAATCTGCCCATCCTCTGTCCTTGAGATCCTAAGATCCTTTTGAAGGCGCGGCTCTGGTAATTAGGCCGCGGGGTCCACTGGGAGAGTCAAGCCTCAGCAAGCGGGGTAGTAGGACTTTTTTTGTTTTTGTTTTGCGTGCTTGGGATAGAACTCCAGGTCTCCACACCTAGCAACATCCTGAGCTCCTTTTTAAATTTTTGAGACAAAGTCTTTCTCCCCAAGTCACTACGTTGCCTGGGCTGGGCTCACACCTGTTATTTTTTTAAGTCTAGACTGGTCTTGAAATCAAGGCAATCCTCCTGCCCCAGCCTCCTGAGTGCTGGGATTACAGGTGTGTGCCACCACCCCTGACCAAACTCAGGGCCTTGTGCTTGCTAGGGAAGTGCTTCAGCTGCTGTGCCATTCCTTCAGCTTTATTTTTTTCCTTTTTTGATTTTGCAGCAGGGTCTTACTATGTTTCTGTGTTGCCCCGGCTGGGTTCACACTTGTGATCCTCCTGCCTGAGCCTCCTAAAGTGCTGGGATTACAGGCCTAAGCCACCAGCCAGGCGAGTGGGTTTCTTGATGGGCAGGGTGAAGCAAAGGAACTTTCCGAAGAAGTGGGGAGAAGGGGCTGCCAGGTGGGGCAAGAGGATGGGCAGGGCCTCTGCAAGATCAGAGATGGGGAAGGGTCTGCAGTTGGGTCAGTGCTCCAACATTCACAGCCTGGAAGCGAGGCCCGTGGAGGTGGGAGGAGTCGGCTGCCCCACAGCCCAGCCTCCCCTCCCCTGTGGCCTCCGGCGTTAGGCCAACTCCCTAGATCCTCTTGTCCATTATCCATCCCTACTACAGCCCACAGCCTTCTCTGGAGTGGCACCCCATTGCCTTCTCTGTCCAGCAGGCTCTAAGTTCACAGGACACATCAACGTGACCTGACCCCTGAGGGTCTTCATTGCTGTGACAGGTAATGGGAAAGATCTCTCTCTGGAGGAGGAGAGGGGGGCAGGGCTTGGGGCACCGGCAGTACAAGCACCATTTGGGCAGCCCAGGGAAGGGTGAGCGCGGCATCTGCTTCCTCTTGGCTGTGGTCCCTCCATCTAACCGCAGAAGAGTGTGCACACGGAGCGGGCTCTGGACCAGCAGCTTCCTGGTCCCGCACAACATTCCCACACAAGCTTGGAGCTTCACAAAGAGGAGCTGTGGGCTAGAAATGGGAGACCTTCTTCCCGTTGGGCTCGCTGAGCTTTAGCCATGCTTGGCCTCCACAGGCAGATAGTGGGACAGAGGCAGAGGAACTCTATAGCTTAGGGGTGAGTCCTCACTCAGATCCTCAAATAAATGGGACAGTGGGGAGAGTTTTTAGCATAGGCTGAGTGGGAATGGAGAGGTGGGGTGAGAGAGGAGGAGCCGGGGAGGGCAGGGACCACATCTAAAGTTGAGGCTAGGGGCCTGGAGTGGGGACATGGGCAGAGAGAGGCCCAGGAATTGAGCAGAGGGGCAACTGCAGTGGTTAATGCCAGTGTTCCAGCCCTAGATCCTGATGGGGCAAATATTTACCCGATGACAACGGTTGCTAAGCAGGGAGGAAGGAGGAGCAAGGCCAGCAGCCGGAGGCCCTTAAAGGCTCCTCCCCGGCCTCACAAAAGACAGCTTAGCGGTGAGCCATGTGCTGGCTCAGGCCCCTCAGCCACCCTGCAAGTCGACTCTACTCCATGCACACATTTGGGGTCAACACCACTCTGCACACTCAGTCCCAGCTGGAGGGCTGGCTGAGGGTTCACCTTGTATGGCCAGGCCTTCCTCCAACCGGGGCCTGTAGCTCTGGGCCTCGCCCCTTGCAAGACACCCCTTCCCCACCCACAGCCTAGTGAGGTGAGGCCATGATTATGGGCACTGCCACTGGGCCTGGGCAGAGGAGGAAGGGGAGATGGGGGAAATACAAAGGGAACCAGATGTAGCCCGTGGCATGTGAGCTGTGGCTGGCATGGGCACAGCAGGGGCAGGATGTGCCACCATGGATGGAAAGGATTAGTCACCAACTGCGAGAGGGCAGCTCCCCCAGAGAAGCAGGGACAGGGATAGCTAGTCTGAGAATCCCCCCAACTGAGGAAGCACAGAGGGGATAACTCAGGGCCCAGGGCCTTCAAGGAGGTCTGGCTGCAGGCTGCCTCCCCATCTCTTCCCTAAGGGAACCAGCATCTGCCTGCTATCCTCAAGGTACCCACCCATTTCCCAGCCTGACCCTGGGCTTCTGTGTGAAAACAGGGATCCTGACAGCCCTTCCCAGGACTCTTGGGGCGCTTGGGAAAAGGCTCCTAGTGCCTGGTGCTTCCTGCGGCCCATGGAGGTTCTCAAGTATTGGAGGGTTAGCCAGAGTGACTGCACAGACAAAGTCCCCAACTCCGTGCAGCCCTGGGGAGCCCCCCGGAAGAGGGGGTAGGTGAAGACTGTCACTGTAAGATGAGCAAAGGAAGATCAAAAGCTCCCGTTGGGGAAGGACTTCCCGGCACCCCTACCAGAACACAAGCCCCAAGGGAGGCCCGAACACAGAACTGAAGGGACAGCCAGGGTGCTGCAGGTAAGGAAGGACCTTTAGCCAGACCTGGTGGTGCAGGCCTGTCATCCCAGCACTCTGGACGGCTGAGGCAAGAGGATGGTAAGTTTGAGCTTAGCCTGGGCAATTTAGCAATTTAGCGAGACCCTGTCTCCAAATCCCAAAATCAAAAATGGGTTGGAGATGTAGCTCAGTGTAAAGGCCCTGGGTGCTTGATCCCCAAGTACCACTGAGAGAGAGAGACTGAGACATAACCTACAGAATACAGGATTCTATGCTGGAGAGGCCCATCCAAACTGGCAACTAAAAGGCTGTTGTTTTCCAAACTCCCATTGGAAACTCTGAAAAATACACATGGAAACGTGACTCACTGCCCCCTCCCCAGGCCCCCCCCCCTTTCCTGATTTTTCTCCCAAGAGTTAATTCGAGTCACATTCTCACAGAAATCAAAGCTTGGTGAGGGAGGGCAAAAGCACAGCTGATGGAGGCTGAGCGGCGCCTTCAAAGGGCTGGAAATGGAGGTATGTGCCAGGGCCAGTAGACAAGGATGTGGTGACCTGCCCCTCTGCCCATAGAACCTGTGGGAAGAGTTCTAGGTGCTTTCTTTCTTTCTTTCTTTTCTTTCTTTCTTTTTTTTTTTTGAGACAGGGTCTTGCTCTGTAGCCCAGGTTGGTCCTCAACTCACTATGGAGCCCAGGCTAGCCTTGGACTCCTGAGTGCTGGGATTACAGACTTGCACCACCATGCCCAGCTCATGTGATGCTGGGGAATTGAACTCGGGTACTTAGGGCTTGACTTAGAGCTTGCAAGGCAAGTGCTTTAACCATTGAGCCATTCCTCCAGCCTGAGTTCTAGGTTCTTAACACTTAGATGTTCACAGGAGAAGTAGAAGGGTTCAGTCACATGACCACCACTTAGCCCGAACCACTTAGAACCATCTGGAAAGCCTAGTGGTAGGACAAGCACAGACCCCGAGGATCAAGGCCAGGACACATGTGGGTACCCTGCCTCGCTCCCCAGTGTTCCAGGCCCATTAAGCTTGTGTGGAACCCATTCCCACAACTAAGCCCAGACACTCTGGAAGTTGGGAGAAGAGGGCTCCCCTGAACTTGCTCATCTCCCTTTCCCTGCCTGCTGCCCGTGTATGTCACTGTGCAGGCACACAGGTGTGTCTCTACAGGCTAGGCAGGATCCTGGCAGGCCTGCCCCAGTAGGGCTTGTGGGGGCAAGAACTCCCAGCCTGTCCAGAGAGGCCAGGAAAGGAGGGCAGGCACTAGGCAAAGGTCAGTGGCCAGCCTCTCTTGAGAATTTAGAGGAGGACTCAAGCATCCCTAGGCCCAGCTTCAATACTTCTCATCCCCCATTGGTGTCCCAGATGGAATGTATTTTATTTTTAATTTATTTTTATATTTGCTACTGGTGATGAATCCAGGGCCACTCGCATGCTAGGCAAGCATTACACTGTGAGCAGCGTCCCCTGCCTGGACCATGTCCTCCCATCTCCTCACACCCAGGCCTCTGCTCCCCAGCCAAGGAGGCTGTCTGCTTTTTACCCGCAGAATTCCTCTCCGGCTCTCTGATTCTGGTCACCGGTGCCCTCACCCGGGTCACTCCTGGTGCCTCCTCAACCTATCTTTACTCCTCCCTCAAACCACATCGACGATCTTTCCAAAAAAGAAAACCTTGTCCCGTCTCCACAGAGTTCAGGCCAATACCGGACCCCCACTGCTTTTGGCATAAAGCCTTCACCTGACCTCAGGAGCTCAGTGACACAGGCTCTGCCTGCACCAGTGGCCACGTCCTTTGCCCTCACTGTAAATGTTTCTTTTCTGTGTATGTGCGCTGTGGGGCTGGGGGCGTCTCACCTTGTCTAGGCTTGTCCTCAGACTTAGATCCTTCTCCCTCAGCTTCCTGAGTGCTGAGATGACAGGTATGTGCCACCGTGCCCAGGTATTCTTTGTCCTCTAAGTGCTAGCAGTCCTAACCCTCCTGTTCTAAGCCAGCCTTCCTGGACTTGGCATACACATTCCCTTTTGATCAACTACACAACCTCCAGGTTCACCTAAAAGTGTCACTAAGCCTAGGTTAGGTGTCCCCACTGAGCCTCCAGCATCTCTTGTTACAGGATCGTGACACTGTGTCCTGGTGTTCTCCCATCAGGGGACCTCCTGAGGGACGAGGCTGAATGGGCCTGGCCCTCTCCTGTATTCCTAGCGCCTGGCACATGGGTGGCACTTAGTATATATTTTCTCTTTTTTTTTGTAGGGGTGAACCCAGGGTTTGTTTGTTCATTTATGTGTTGATTTATATTTTGAATTAAATTGCCCAGGCTAGGCTTGAACTTGTGGTCCTCCTACTTCAGCCTCCAGAGGGCTGGGAGTACAGGTGTGCGCCACCATGGCTGGCTACCAGTGCCCTGTGAGCCCCCTCCTCCCAGCTGTCTCATGAACTCCCACCCTCAAAGTCCTCAACCTCTTGCTCCTCTACTTTTCCCACACACCTGCTCCTGGCTAGGCACCTGAAGCATTACCTATCCCAGCACCACCTGCCCCACCTGCCCTCAGGACCGCAGCCTCTCCCACCCAGCCTCAGGCACATAAGGGATAACATAGTAATAAGAGCTCCTGTGTGTCAGGGCTTGTTCTAGGCTCTTTCCATCCACTGCTTCATTTGATCCTCAGTAGGAGCTAAAAAAAGCAAAAGGCTGGCCCCAGGGCCCAACGTGTCTACTGCTCGAGAAGGGTCTCCAGTGGTGGACAAAGGGGAGGAGGCATACACCAGGCTCCCAATAAATGTTTATCAAGGGAAGGAACAAATTAACTGCCTACCTTTATGGCAGGTCTCATCGCTAGTAAAAGTTAATTTCCAAGCAGCCCTGGGAGGTAACCATGGCCAGGTCATTCTTATTTTATAGAAGCGTCCAGCCCAGAGAAATGAGCAGGGCGCTCGGGCCACACAGGTGGTCACGGACTCTTGTCCAACTAGTCCCTGTGGGCTTGGCAAAGGGACCTGTGCAGCACAGGACAGGGAGGAACTGAGCCATGCTAGGGAAACCCTTTAAGACCCTTGATCCAGTGGCCTCAACCCTTGCTGGGCATCAACAAGACTTGGGGAGGGAGACTTCAAAAATGCTAACAGGGAGAGCTGGGGGCATAGTGCAGCAGTTAGGGCACTTGCCTAGCAAGGGCAAGGTCCTGGGTTTGATTCCCCAGCACCAGTGGGTGTGGTGACACTGCCTGCAATTTCAGCACTTGGGAGGCTCAGGCAGCAAGATTTCTATGTGTCTGAGTCCAACCTGGCCTCCATTGTGAGTTTAGGACCAGCCTGGACTAAAAAAACAAGACCCTGTCTCAAAAGCAAAAACAAAAAACCAACAGGGGTGGGAGTGTAGATTAGTGGTACAGCATGTTTTGTTGTATTTATTTATTTATTTATTTAGGACAGGGTCTCATTCTATAGCTCAGGCTGCTCCTGAACTCATGATGTAGCCCAGGCTTGCCTCGAACTCATGGCAATCTTGCCTCAGCCTCCCAGTACTGGGATTACAGAAGTGCACCACCACGCCCAGTTTGTGTGGTGCTGGGGAATCGAACTCAGGGCCTTGAACTTGCTAGGCAAGCTATTCCTCTAGCCCAGAGTACGTATTTAATACATTCAAGTCTCTGGGTTCTATTATTCCTTACACATATTTTTAAAAAAAGCCTTGCCTAAATAGTGTGGTGGCACACACCTCTAATACCAGCATTCTGGGAAGCTGAGGCAAGAGGATAACAAGTTCAAGCCCAGCTAGGCCACTTAACAATTAATTTAGGGAGACCCTGAGTGAAAAAATTTTTTAAAAAGACTAGAGATGTAGCTCAGTTCAAGGACCCTGGGGTTTGATCCCCAAAACAACCCCCAAGCAAATTTTTTTCAGACCCTCATCCATGACCAGAGTCTTGGACATTTGGATTCAGTAATTACTCTGAGGTCAGACCACACAAAGGGTGAGTCTGGGGTTCAAACCTCAGAGATCCACCCTCAAGGCTCACATTCTCAGTCTTGACCCCACAGCTCTCAAACTTAAGGTTGCAAAATGGGTGTGGTGGCGCACACCTGTAATCCAAGGACTCAGGAGGCTGAGCCTGGAGGATTGCTTTGAGTTTGAGGCCAGCCTGGGCTACAGAGTTGAGTCCAGGACCAGCCTGGACTATAGAACAAGGGTCTGCGTCAAAAAAATATTTTTTTAAAAAAAGGGCTGGTGTAATGGCACAATGGTTAAAATAAAACACTTGCCTAGCAAGCACAAAGCCTTAAGTTTGATTCCCCGGCGCCACATAAGCCGGGCATGGTGGCACACACCTGTAATCCCAGCACTTAAGAGGCTGAGGCAGGAGGATTGCCGTGAATTCAAGCCTAACCTCAAGTTCGAGCCTAACCTGGACTACAATAGTGAGTTCAGTATGAGCCTGGACTACAGAGTAAGAACCTGTTATCAAAAAATAAACAGATCAGTAAATAAAGTTGTAAGTGGTGGAGGTAGGCTTGAATCCCAAGTCTCCCCTGAGACAGAAGAGTCTGCAGGTAAAAGCAGGTAAACTGAGGGCAGAGACGTAGCAGTTCAGGGGCAGGTCTAGAAGCTCTAGCCCCTCCCCAGGGGTGGAAGTGACCCTATTGGACCCCTGGGCAGGCCCCGGGGCCACCTTCCTCCCCTCCCCCTCTCCCAGGGATCCCTGACCAGCCCTACTGAGTGTCACCCTCCCTGGGTTAACTGAAGCAGCCTCATAGTTGCCCACCCCAGAAGGCAATTAGGCCCAGTTAGGGAGTCAACGCAAATGAGTGCTCAGCCTTCCCAGAGCCCCTGGGTGCTCCAGGGCCTGGAGGAGCCTGCTGCCCATCTCCAGTCCCCAGGGAGGAGAACTGATACCAGTATGGAGCATGTTGAAAGGCCATCTTCCTCTCTTGTTCTCCCAAAGGTCAGGAGTTGACAATCTGGGAAGGTGAGGCAGGAAGATCCCGAGTTCAAGTCCAGCCTGGGCAACTTAGTGACTTAGTAAGATCCTGTTTCAAACTCAAAGACAAAAATGAACTGGGGTTGTAGCTCAGTGTATAGGCCTTGTGCTCAACATCCAGTATCACAAAAAAAGGAAAAGAAAAAATAATCAGGGATTGAGCACTTTGTTTTATTCCCCACTTTTATACCACATGGCAAGGGTCTCCTGGTTCCAACACACGTGACTTGTGTTCTGTGACAACCAGTAGCACTCGTGTTTTCCCAGTGTGCACATGCTCTTGGCCTCTACCCCATCCATTCTGCCTGAGAGCCTGGAAGGAGTGGACGTTCTCACTGCAGTGCAGCATGAGAGATTCACATGAGGTCACCCAGCTCTTGGGCTGGAGGAACAGCACAGCAGACAGAGGGCTTGCCTAGCCAGCACAAGGCCCAGCACCACATAAGCGGGGCTTGGTGGCGCATGCCTGTGATCCCAGCACTAAGGCAGGCTGAGGCAAGAAGATTGCTTTGAATTCAAGGACAGCCTGGGCCACAGAGCAAGACCCTGTCTCAAAAAAGGGGGAGGAGGAGACCTGGCCTGTGCTCCTTGTTTCCACATGCTACTCTATGTGAAGGTTGTCCTTTTTTCCCTTGCCTCAGCCTCCCAGAGTGCTGAGGTTACAGCCTGTGCCACTGGGCCCAGCAGTTGTCCCATTTAATCTACTTTCTCTCGCTCTGTTCTTCTACCTGCCTTCGTCTCCGAGCATCCATGAGGTCCTTTCTACGGTGGAGGTGCAGCTCAGTGGTAGAGTGCTGGCTTAACAAGTGGGGGTCCTGGCTTTGATCATCAGTCCTCCTGGGATCAAAGAACTTTGACCTGCAGGCAGGGTATCTAGTTCATTCTATTTATCACTCTGTACCCTGGAAAAATTGTTTCCTTGATATGGGCCTCAGTTTCCACACCTGCAACATGAGGGGTCCAGCCCGGAAGACTCTTAAGGTCCTTCCAACTTCCATCACTTCTGCTGCAGGGGAAGTGAAAGGGGGCTGGACTTTTTCTAGCGTGCCAGTAAGGCCTGGGGGGACGTGGGGATACCCCTTTGTGCCGAAACAATGAGGCCCATACTTGAGCAAGAGTGAAACCATGCTCACAGGGAACAGCAGGGGCTGGGAGATTGGGTGTGTGCAGACAGGGTGATCACACATGCGCACGCACACAGACATACTCCTGTCCCCAAGATCCGAAGATACTGGATAGATGAGACTTGCAGACTGCTTTTTTGGGCTTGGAGAAACAGGGAAGCTGGATGTGGATTCTGGACCACATCAGGCCATGGCAAAATAGCCACCCGCTGTCTCTATGAAAATGGGCTCACACAGGCCAGACAGACAAGGGAGGCTGGGGGCCCCTTCCCCATGGCCTCCCAGCCTTAGCCACACTCAAATGTCCACGCCCCTGTGCACCCTTTTCCACTTTGGGGATCTTTCCAAGCATGCGCAGAATCAGGCTGGCCTGAGTTCTGAGCCTGCCACTTGCCCATTACCTACATCCGCGTGGGCCAGGATAACAGCTTTCTTTCTTTCCAGTGAAGTGGGGATAACCTGGGCCTGGTGGCGCACATCTGTAATACCAGCTACTTGGGAGGCTGAGGCAGGAGGATTGCTGTTAGTTTTAGACCAGCCTGGATTACAGAATGAGGCCCTGCTTCAAAAAAAAAGAAAAGAAAAGAAAAGAAAAGAAAAGAAAAGAAAAGAAGAGAAAAGAAAAAAAGAAAAATTAGAGAAAAAAGGAAAGAAAGAAAAGTAAAGCAAAGAAAAAACGTTGGGAATGTAGTTCACTGCTCCCTGGGTTTAATCCTCATTAAGGAAAGTAAAAATAAATAAACAGGGACAGCAGTGAGTGCATGGGCTGTGCGGTGTGCGGGTGCTGCCCAGTGGGGTTCAGCTCTTTCCTCCCTCAGTTTCCCTCATGGTTCTAGGCAGAGCAGGGGCTCAGTGGGCAGGGCTGGGGAAGGGCAGGAGCCACACAGCCACAGGGCATCTGGTCCCCAGCACCACGTCCCTCTACAACCTTCTCTTTCCGGTGGTGAATCAGTGTTCACAGCCCTGGGGACCCAGGAGTCCCGGCTTGCCGCAAACATGACCATTGCCATGGAAACCCGGCCTCCCCTTCCTCTTTCGCTGATTGATTTCACCGCACTGTCTCCCACACTGTATCTAGTTCCTAGATCTCAGCTTTTGAGTCATTGAGGGACTTAACTGCCTCTCGCTTGCGACCCGCTTCCGATTCTGACGGTCTGTGCTCTCGGGCCTCCTTCGGCAGGGAGGCCCCTTTCCCCGCGGCCGCACTGCGGTCCCTGCCGGGCAGGCATCTTCCCAGCAGCGGTGGGGTAGGCCGCCGGCGGCCGGGGCCGGGACCCCACCCCTGCCGAGCCAGTCAAGGCCCAGGCGCGCCGGCACACGCGCTAAGGCCAGGGAGGTGGCCGCGGCGGGACACAGACGGGCGCTGGCGCCACCTGCTGGCGGAGCTCGGGCGCCAGCCCCACCTTCTCCCCCGGGGGCGTGCCCAGGACAGCCCCGAGTTGCTGGAGGCCTTGGGTGTGTCCTTCCGGGCCAGTCGTCTGCGTCATTGCTTCGTTCATTCCATTCACAGCTATTCACTCGGTACGGTCTCCGTGTTCTCTTGGGACCAGCAGCGCGGCTAGCGCCTCCAAACGGGAAGCTGGGGTGCAGGGAGCTGAGCCCCCTTCACACTAGGCCTGCAGCCGGAAGCAGTCTCCCTGAGGAAGCGATGATTAAGCGGAGTCCCGAACAATAATAACTAACACTTATTAACCACTTTCTGTGTACTAGACGCTATGTCAGTCCTTTGCATGCTTCTTCCCACTAATCGCACAACAATCCCATGAGGTAATTGCTGTTATTATCTTCATTTTATAGGTGGGGAAAACAGGTTCAGAGCTGCCAAGTAGTTTGCAGAAGGCTCCCGTGCAAGGCCCGCCCAGACCGGCTCCTGCTTGAACTAGCAGGCGGAGAGGGAGAAGAAAGTGGGCTACAGGCCTGGAACCACAGCCGTGCAGACAGAGAGACCAGCAAAAGAGGCCCCAAAAGAGCAGGGAAGGAAGGAAGAAAAAGCCAGGGAGGAAACAAAGGATTCTGAGAGGGGTGAGGCACCACCGGATCATAGGTCAAATGAGGTAAAACAGACTGGGCACAACCTCTGCTCCTGGGAGCCATGTGCAGTGTGGAAGGTGGGGCACAGTCCTCTACACAGGTCCGAGCATCAGGATTCGGGCCAGAGGGTAGGACGAAAATCGTCTGTGCAGGCTGACTGGGAGACCCATGCAGCTAACCATCAGGAAGGGCATTGAGGCACCTCTAGGGCAGTGGCACTAGAGGGCATGGGCAGCCTCTCCCGTCACTGGAACTGAGTATAAAAAGTAACTGGAGGCTGGAGGAGAGCATGAAAGGTGAAGCAGGCTGACCTTTGACACCCAGGCTCCTGGGGAAGTTGGTCAGAAGACTGGCCCAGGACTGTTGGAGCTAGAAAGTACTTTGGAAGCTACCTGGCTCAAGCTGCCTCACCTGTGAAGGTATTCAGGAAGTGGCTTTGTGCACCTTCTGGTAGAACCCTCTGTTCACACCGAAATGAGCCACCATGGTGAGAGAATTTACACCACTGAAACTGGCAATTGCCAGGATGAGGGCATACCTAAAAAGTGCCAAGGACCTGGGTTTGCTTCCCCAGAACTTGGAAGGAGGACTGCTGTGAGTTTGAGGCCAGACTAGGCTACACAGTTCAGGTCCAGCTTGGACAACAGAGTGAAACCCTGTCTTAAAATAAATAAGGCAATTGTCACAAGTCAAAGCTTTTCCTTTTTCCTTCTGGTTATTAAACTCTTTTTTTTTTTTTTTTTTTTGAGACAGGATCTTTCCTGATAGCCCAGGCTGGTCCTGAACTCAGGATGGAAGCCAGGCCGACCTTGGACTCACGGCAGTCCTCCTGCCTCAGCCTCCCGAGTGCTGGGACTACAGTCTTGCGCCACCACACCTAGCTTATGTGGTGCTGGTGCTAGGGACTCGAACTCTGGTACTTAGCATCTGACATAGCACTATGCTAAACAACAAGCGCTTTAACCGCTGAGCCATTCTTCCAGCCCAAGCTTTTCTTTCTTTCTTTTTCTTTTTGTAGTTATAGCAATCAAGTACAGAACCTTTGAACTGAGCTATATTCCCAGTCCAAATCTGTAGCCCAGGCTGGTCCTGAACTCACTATGGAGCCCAGGCTGGACTCAAACTCACAATAATCCTCCCGCCTCAGCCTCCCAAGTTTTGGGATTACAGGTGTGTGCCACCACACCTGGCTTTATGTGGTGCTGGGGAATCTAACTCAGGGTCTTGGACTTGCAAGGCAAGCACATTAACTGTTCTCCCATTCTTCCAGCTCCCAGTTTTGATTTTTGATATTGAGTTTCAAGACAGGATATCACCAAGTGGCTAAGTTGTCCAGGCTAGGCTTTGAACTTGTGCAGTGAACTACTGGGAAGGGCATGGAAGCAACCCCAAGACACTTGGCACTAAAGGGCATGGGCAGCCTCGCTAGTCCTGCCTTTACCTCTCAGTCCTAGGATTACAGCCTGTGCCAGCAGGCCCAACCTTAGGAAGTGTTTTGAGGTGTGAGATAGCTTGTTGATGGACTGAATGGGATAAATCAGGAGAAAGGAGGAATCCTAGCTAGCTTCAGATTTCTGGCTTCAGCAACCAAATGGATGGTGATGCCTTTCTTTCTTTCTTTCTTTCTTCCTTTTTTCCTTTTTTCTTTTTTGAGACAGGGTAGTCCAGGCTGGTCTTGAACTCACTATGTAGCTGAGGCTGCCTCGAGCTCATGGCAATCCTCCTGCCTCAGCCTCCTAAGTGCTGGTGATGTCATTTACAGAGGAAGCTGGGGGAGGGAGCTGGTTTAGACTACTAAGGACAGAGCCAGAACTCAATTTCCCTGCTCCCACCCCGTACCTGTTTTCTCTGCTAGAAGAAGGCATGAAAAATTCAAGGCAGAGGGAAAAAGACTGTGGAGAATAAATCATGGAGGAAGGAAGAGAGTAAGTTAATAGGAGTGGTTGCAAGCACACTGCCAGGCACAGGGAGATGAACTTGGTATACATCTAGTTAAAATCTCCCAGCTTGGGGCCAGAGGAATGGCACAGTGATGGTTAAAGTGCTTGCCTTGCAAGCACAAGGCCCTGAGTTTGACTCCACAGCAGCATATAAAGCTGGGCATGGTGGCGCATGCCTATATTCCCAGCACTCAGGAGGCTGAGGCAGGCAGACTGTCCTAAGTCCAAGGCCAGCCTGGGCTACACAAGTGAGTTCAGGACCCATCTGGGCTACAGAGCGACACCCTGCCTCAATAAATAAATAAACGAATGAATGAATTCTCACAGCCTGACCAGCCTCTCTACCTTAGCCACCTCAAACCCTTTTACCTCCAGATCCTGCTACATTTTTCTTTGTATAAATTAGCACTATAAGAAGACATCATTTAAAAAATGAAGTAAGAAAAAGAAGACCTCATGGACTTGCTTACTGCCTGCCTCCCTCCTAGAATCTGACCCTGGGAGCAGCTTCTTCTGCTCTGGGCTCTGAGCTCTCTGAGCTCTCCTGTACGGACACAGCAGGCACTCAGTCTGCACTTTCGGGATGCAAAGACGAAAATCAGTTCTCCTTAGGTACCTGTCATTACTATTCCCTTCAGACCCAGGTCAGTCGGACTCAAGGGCCTGTTTCTTTAATTTTCCCCCTAGATAGGGACCCAGGAGGGTGCTGAGCACAAAGACCATCTAAGAAGCTGGCAGGGACTTGGGATGACCTGGGCAGGGTGGTCAGGCCCATTCTAGGTCTCAGCCAACTGGGCTTAGAATCTGGAATAGACTGGGAGCCTCACTGTCCCTCGCGCGGTGGATGTCCCGCAGAAGCCAAGGGCCCGGTGGAAGCCTGAGAGGACACCTGAGGAGAGCGGGACAGGTCGGGTAGCCTGAGTTAAGCAGGGGACAAGCACCTGGGCCCTGGGATCGGAGCCCCGTCTGATAAAATTGGCTTACAGTGCCACCTGGTGGCCATCGTCCAAAGACTTTGCTGCCTTTTTCTCCCCTCTCCCTGGGACCCGGGAAGGCGGCCACCTGCCCAGCCAGTAGGCATCCCAGCCGCCAAGCCAACCACCACACCTTGCTCCCATGCTCCTCCTTGGAATGAACCTCACTCCTCTCCCAGAGACTCCGTCAGATCCCCGTAATCAGGAAGTAACTGCTCCAGCTCCCGTACCTGTTCCCTCCGCAGCCTCCATATCCTTGCCAGTGTCACTGTCTCCCTCTGCGGTCCCACCCCAGAAGTCAAACTGTGTGCACGTGCATGTGTGTGCATGTGTGTGTTTGAAAAAGGGTCTTGCTATGTAGTCCAGGCTGGCCTCGAACTCACAGCAATCCTCCTGCCTCCATCTCTCTAGTGCTGGGATTACAGGCGTGCGCCACCATGCCCAACTTCAGCTTGGGTGTCGAAAGCTGAAGTCTCCACTTCCCAGCTGTGTGACTGAGGCAACTTACTTAGCCTCTGTGGGCCTCTGAGCCCTCATGCTCAGCTGGGACAGCAATTCCATCTTCAGGGAGCTGTGCAGCCTAAATGTGTGCGCCCTGAAAGCCTATACTCAGCAGGCACTCAGGAAATGGCAAGTCCCTTCCCATTCCTCTCTGACTTCCTCTTCCTTCCATGAAAAGGAATCCTGGTGGAACAGAAAGCAGAAGGAAATCCCAGGACCTGGGTTCTCTGGGCCTCAGCATGTTTCAGAATAGCAGGACCCGTAGATAACGGACTGTCCATCCGCTCCCGTGATCTACTCCAAATCTGACATTCTAGACAATATCATGTGCCACCCATTACCCACAGCAAGTCATCTGTGCCAGACTGTCTCGTGCTTCTGAATCTCCTACTAGTACCTAGCACAGTGCCTGGCAGAGAGAGAAACAGAAAGAAATCCTCTTCAGCGATCGAGCAAAGGCAGGTTTACTTCCTCCCCTCCCACCCCAGGAGAGCACTGAGCCCGGGCTGGCACCAGGTGCCCCTCCTCCCTCCCTCGCCCCAGCCCGAAACCAGAGCTGGCGCCACTGGTGAGGAATCTAGGGACCAACTGTCACGGCTCCAGTGTCACCCGCCTCCTGGACGCCTGGGTCCAGCACTGAGTCCCAGAGGGGCCCTGTCAGCCAGCTGTCCAGGGGGGGGGCCCAGGCTCTGCCCTAGCCCCTAGGAGCTGCTGTCCCAGGGGAAATGAGACAGTGCACGGGACCTGGTAGCGGGAGTGTTGGGGTAGTCCCAGGGGAGGAACAGACATGTCTGTCGAGGTCTAACCTCAGGCTGGGTCCACAAAGACCAGGGAGAGCAGTGGGCATGCAGCAACAGAAGGACCGCTGTGAGCTGGCCTGGCCTCATTGTGGAGCCCTGGCTGGTCTCAACACAAGTGTACACGTTCAAGCCCAGCCTGGGCAACTTAGCATCTTACCGTGATGCTCCCTGAAAATCAAAATGAAAAAATGAACTAGTGATGAAGGCCCTGGATCCTATTCCCAGTACAATAAAAAACTGAAACAAACAAAAAATCACAAAAAAGCCATAGTGATCTACTGTCCCCTCCAATCTTCGGGGTCCTTCAGATCTCCCCTGGCTCACACAGAGGCTAGCTTTGATGTCTCGGTGAGGGAAGGGATCGAACCTAATTATTTCTGTTGTGTGATCTCATCAGTTAAAATTAATTAGTGAGTTGAGTGCACTCCAGCAAGAAGGGTGGCGGTCAGACAGCCAGGTAGACTTCCCACAGAAGAAGGCAGCAAAAGAGAAAACCAGGGACCCAGAAAGCATGGAAGAGAGGCTCAGCTGGCCAAGTCAGATGGAGAAGGCCTGACAAGAACAGGGAAACAGGGGAGAGGGCCTGCCTGGGGAGCTGGGGACACAGCTCAGTGGCTACAAGGCTTCATGGGTTCGATTCCCCAGCATCACAGAAACAAGCTGGGTGTGGCAGCAAATGCCTATAATCCTAGCACTAAGGAGGCTGAGGCAAGAGGATTGTTTTGAGTTTGAGGCCAGCCAGGCTACATAGTGTGTTAGGACCAGATTGGACTACAGACTGAGACCTTGTCTCAAAAGTAAAATAAAATAAGGGGCTGAAGGAACGGCACAGGGATTAACGCGTATGCCTTGCAAGTGCAAGGCCCTGAGTATGATTCCCCAGCACCACATAAGCTGAGCATGGTGGCGTATGCCTGTAATCCCAGCACTCAGGAGGCTGGAGCAGGAGGATTGCTATGAGTCCAAGGCCAGCCTGGGCTCCATAGTGAGTGCAGGACCAGCCTGGACTACAGAGTGAGACCCTGTCTCAAAAATAAATAAATAAATGAAAGTGGCCTGCTTGCAAGGGCAGCAGCCCTGGTGGCAGCCTCCTCTGCCCTCCCTCACTAGGCCTCGGAGAACAGTGCCAGGGAGGAGAAAGCCTTAGGTGGTGCTATTCCTTGTTACTTAATGTGTAGATGAGGGAACAAGTATCCAAGATTGCTTAGAGCAGGGACACCACTCCACAGAGTCTGGCTTTTCCAGTGTACTTCTGTCCTCACACCTCCACAACAACCTGTATGGTTTCCTTTTCTGACCTGTAGCTGTCCTCTGTGTGTCTGCCCATGCATGTACACAGATACCAACCTCAGCACCTCAGCAGGGTCGTCTGCCCCCAGGATGAAGACAGGCACCTGGTTCACATGTGTGTGCATGTGGGTGTGAACATACAAAAGAGAGACAGACAGAGGAAGAAATGCAAAGAGACAGAGTTTGCCTGCATTCTAGTGCTTGACAGGAATTACAGAAATGATATCTGGAATTATATGCTATTGGTCTAAGACTTTTTTTCTTTCCAATACTGAGAATTAAAGCCACAGCCTTCACACTGAGCTACATCCTGCCCCATTTGATTTTTTATTTTAAGACAGGGTCTCACCAAGTTGCTAAATTACTAAGTTGCCTAGGCTGGGCTTGCACTAGTGATCCTCCTGCCTCAGCCTCCCTGAATACCTATAGACAGGTACCAATACACCCAGTTTAAGATTATCTTCAGCAAGCTGACCTAGAACTGACTTCAAGTGATACAGGATGGTTAGAATCTGCTCCAGTGGCTAGCACACTTCAGTAAGAAGAAGTTAGCAAAATGAATGAATAAACAAGTAAAAATCCATCAGTGAAAACCACAACCTGGCTACAGTCGACTACAAGGTGAGAACAAGGGCCAGGAGCTGACACTGACTGAGCACCTCAGGGGAGTCAGGCTGTGTGCTGGGACCGTGTACGGCACTGCCATCTTAGAGGAGAGGAAATGAGGCTCCCTGGTAAATGGTGCCCTGCCTAGGGGGCAGAGCCGACAAGCAACATGTCTGGCTCCACACGCCTGCCCCTCTGCTTTGAGAACCATGGCTACATTGAACGCACACTCTCTGAAGGGTAGACAGGGCTGTGTGCAGCCAGGGCGGGGACAGTGATTTAGGCAAACGGGCTGAGGGTGAACCTCATCACCGGAGCACTTGCCAAACATATGCGAGGCCCTGGGTTCAAGATCCCCAGCACCCTGCACAACAGCAGCAAAAGAACAGATGGGCAATGTAGCCCCGTCTTTCAGGGCACGAGGAGAAAGACAGATCACCTATATACCTTTCTGTCATGAGGCAGGGAGGAAGGGATGGCGTTCAAGTGAGGCCTTCTGCCCTTGTCCTCCTAATTCCAGATTGGGCGGGGTGGGGGGCAGGGGAGGAACAGCCCATGCAGAGCAGCCTCATTGGCTGGCAGGACTGTCATTGCAGGGGTGCCTGAACAAAGGGTGCCATCCCTCCCAGGAGCACTCGAAGGAATCAAACCCCACCTGAGGGTTGAGGGTGCAGCTCGGCAGTTGGAGCACTTGCCTGGCATGTACAAGGCCCACCACGTAAAGATTAGCAGAGCAGAGGCACATGCCTGTCATCCCAGCACTCAAAGGCTAAGGCAACAGGACCACTGTGAGGTTGGGGTCAGCCTGGGCTACATGGTGAGCTCAGGACCAGCTTGTACTACAGAGTGAGACACTATCTCAGAAACAAAAACAAAACCAAAAACACATGGAACACCCTCACCTGAACACCAGCTCCTCAAGGTGCCCCCTCTTAGGATCTTCCACACCTGGGCACTACCCCACATGGAACACAGACTCACAATGGCACATGTACCCCACCTGAGCCAGCAGCTAACTGCACCCATATCCACAGCCTACCCCATGAGGTGCCCGGTTCCCAGGCGCTCCTCTCTTGCCTTAGAGGAAGCGTAACCCTGATGATAGACCTAATGCTCCCACAGGACCAACGCAACCTTGGGTCAGCAATGCAGTCTGGCTGGGACCCCATCCGTGACCCCAGCTGCCCCCCGCCCCCACCCGCACACACCAGTTTCTGCGCTCTGTTTTCCTCCCAGGCCAAATCCCCAAGGCTTCCTCCGCCATTAACCTCCTGCTTTAATTGGCTTAGTGGGGAGGAAAGCCAAGCAGGGCGGGTTCAGGGTGTCTATCTGAGGGAAATCTCATTTCTGGTGGGCACAAGAAAAGCACAAGCCCTGCAAAAATGCCTGCCACACAATAAGTCTATGACACCAACCGCTCGCTATTTCTATTAATGTGAAAAACAGTCACCTGGTCCACAGTAGGAACTTTCTCTCATGAAGAGTCCCATGGTCCCTGGTAGCACAGTTCCTTCAATCCAGGTTCCTGGGGCAAACAGAGGGGACAAGAATCACAAACAACCCATTCCCCAGGGCCCTGTTTAACCAATTCTCCCCCTCTTGGCAGTGCCACTCAATCCTACAACAGGATCTGTAGTTAATCTTACATTAAATCCCTAAACCTGGGGGCCCCTTGCTCTATCCTCAGGGACTTCCAGGGTTTCCTAGACCAAGGTCTCCTTTCCTGACTAGCCAAGGGGAAATACAGTATGCCAACCTCTCAGCCCAAACTCCACAAAGGCTCCCACCCTCCCAAGGGTGTGCAAATTCTTTCCAAGAATCTATTTAGGAAGCCAAGGGCCCAGGTTACACAGTTCAGCCCTCATGGCCTCCCAGTGCTAGGCCGGTGATGTTATTTCTGCCTCCAACCAGGACTTTATACTTCACTGGATTTGGTCCAAGGCACTCCAAAGCAGGACATCTTACCATGGTGGTGCACCTATACATTCTTACGGAAGGGTTTGGAAGGTACACCTTAGAGTGTGACCCCCAAGCCAACCTTCAGCAGTGCCAACTCTTCTTTTATACCTGGGACAAAATGTTGCATAGACGGTCCTATAGCACAGGCCTGGAATCCCAGCATTCTGGGAGGCTGAGGCAGGAGGATCATCCTGGGCCCAATCTCCAACGCTACAATAAAATGGGCTGTAGCTCAGTATGAAGTCTTTGGGTTTGATCCCCAGTCCAAAAAGAAAAGACAAAGAAAAAAGGGTGTGCAAGAAACATTAAAGATAGGAAGCCAGGAGGAGAGACCCACATTACACTCCAACTTCCCCTAACGCTCACTAAACATGTCCAGCTGTCTCAAAACTTATTTTCGCTCTTACCAACAGCTTCTAATTTACCAAATTTGCAGCATCAAGAAGGCTGAATTTATGGATGCTCAGGGAGAGAGGTGAGTGACACGGAATGGAATGGGCCACGGTACGCAGGCACAAATATCACCCCCAGGCTGTGCTCCTGGCCCAGGCCTGAAGGAAGCCCGGGGTCCCCGTCCATCCCATCTCTCCTTCCCTCTGTCACGGTCAAAGTTCAAGGCCCTCACCCCAAACTGCTCAACAACACCGGGCCTTCCCACTCTGTCCCCGTCTCCTCTTCCACCCGCCATTCTCCCACACCTCGGCATTCCACAGCCCTCCCCCCACCACCACCCCACTGGCCAGGAGGACGCGAACTAACTCACCTCCCAGCTGGTGCCTCTGAGATCGCCGAGACTGGGGGCCCGGAGGGGTGCGTTAGTGACTTGCTGATTCTTTGCCAGGGGGTGCCACCCCCAGCCTGGCACCCCTTCCAGGTCCCCACACAGCGCGGAGACCCGTTCCGTCCCCATCGCGGTTGCAGGCTTTGTCTGCTCTGCGGAGAACCTTTCCTCGCCGCCGCCGGGAGCCGGCTCGACTCGGGCGGAGAGGGAGGGGGAGCGCGGCTGGGAGGGGAGGAGAGGGCGGGAGAGAGCCGCAGTGACCCAGCCGGGACGCTCCCGCCCCGGCCCCTCATTACCATAAGAAAGAGGGACCCGGGCCCGCCGGGATGAAGAGGGAGCCAGCGTCGGGAGGGGGGCCAGCGTCAGTAGCCCCGTTCACAGCCGTTCCGTTTCCGCACTTCGTCCCCTCTCCCTTATTGTGCCCCTGAAAAACGTAGGGACCTCGCGCCTCCCACCCCACCCTTAGCTTTGCCTTGAAGCTGTGGGTAGAGACTGAAGGGCACATCCTTATCTTCCTCGGGTCAAGAATTCGTCCCCGCGCCCCGAGGGCGGGAAACTACAACTCCCGGCATGCCCCGGGCGCCCCCGGCGCGCCCCCCTCCCGTCAGTTCCATGCTGCTCCATCCAGTTCATTTAAAACAAAAGAGTTTGAGCGCTGGAAGGGGCTGGGCTCTATTGGGGGCCACAGAGCGCCGCTCTAGGACTGGGGCTCGGTGCGGGAGCCTAAGGGGGGGGCGTCTGGACGGCGGAGGCTAGAGACTCCCAGGTCCGAGGCGGGAGGGGTGGGGGCAGAGATCCCGCAGCCCCCCGCCCCCCCCCCCGTCACCCCCGGAGAGGACAGAAGATCTGCTTTCTGGGTTTTGCTTCTTTTTCCCCCCACCCCCACGCCGGGGGCTGGGGCGAGGGGAGTCGGGTTACAGGGTGTTTGGGGAGGGGGGCTTAGGGGGAGGGTCTATCTTTCTATCTCGCTTTCCTCCCCCCTCCCCAGTTCTTTGTTCCCCCCTCCCCACACACCCCCTCCTCTCCCCTCCCCTCCCCTCCTCTCTTTTCCCTTCCACCACCTCTCTCTCTCCCTCTCTCTCTCTCCCCCAGCTTTTGTTTCGCCATGCCTAGTCTAGTGGTATCTGGAATAATGGAAAGAAATGGGGGCTTTGGAGAACTAGGATGTTTCGGGGGAAGCGCTAAGGACCGAGGGCTGCTGGAAGACGAGCGCGCCCTTCAGCTGGCTCTCGATCAACTCTGCCTCCTGGGTTTGGGGGAGCCCCCCGCCCCCACGGCGGGCGAGGACGGGGGAGGTGGGGGGGGCGGCGCCCCCGCGCAGCCGGCCGCCCCCCCGCAGCCGGCCCCGCCGCCGCCGCCCGCGGCGCCCCCGGCCGCCCCGACAGCGGCCCCCGCGGCGCAGACGCCCCAGCCCCCCACCGCCCCCAAAGGGGCGAGCGACGCCAAGCTTTGCGCTCTCTACAAAGAAGCCGAGCTGCGCCTGAAGGGCAGCAGCAACACCACGGAGTGCGTACCCGTGCCCACCTCTGAGCACGTGGCCGAGATCGTGGGCAGGCAAGGTAAGCGGACGCCCGGATCACCGAGGGGGCCGAGCTGAGGGCACCCTGTCCCCAGAGCGAAAAGTTCATTTCTTCCCTTCTTGCCCGCCTCTGGCTCTGTCCCTTCCCCACAAAGGGGGACCCGCCCCCTATCCTGATTTCCAAGTGCCACAAAGTTCCCTGATGCCCCTGGTCGGGACGGTTCTCCAGACCCTTCCTACCCCAGGGCTCGGCCCTTAGACAAAGAAATATCCTCGAACTAGGAGGGAGAAAGGGGAGGATGGCTCTCCCAATCCAGGGAGACTGTCCGGAGGGGGTGTCCATTCCTGGCTATAGAAACTGATGGAATGTGCATGGAGTTACTTGGAAGCCCCTACTCCAGCATCTGCTTGTAGATTGAGGAGGGGGCACCCGTAGGGCCCCCGTCCGCCTGGAGTTACAGACTTTAGGGGGGGACCTGGCCCGGGAAGACAGACTGAGTACCTATCTCTTTGTTGGACTGAGTGTAGGAATGGAAGGGGGTGTGGCTCAGGGGAGGGTCCCAATCTGGGGGAGAGTTGGAGAGGGGGACCGCTGAGAGGCAGGGTCCTGTGGTCACCCACACACCAAAGTTGGAGGGTCCGTGGGTTTTGGAAGGAGTGTCACCAAGGAAGTGCTAGTCCTGGCGTGGACCTCTTCTGCCTCTTGCTTTGTTCTGGGTTGGCCACGGCCTGGGGCCAGAGGCCTGGAAAGGGGTCTCTGAGTGAGAGAGTGGGATAGAGCGAGAGGGGGGAAACACGGGGGTGGAGGGGACCAGGACTGAAACCTTGACCTGGAAATTTGGTGGAGGGTGTGCATCCCGTTGTGTTGAGGAGGGGTGTAGAATTAATCCAGTGTGTATGTCTACTACCACACCCTCCTCGGTACATCATGTCTGGGCTGGGGTGTTGGTTGGTAAGGGTCCAAACTGAGCAGACAGGATCTTGGGGACCCTTCCCTTTCCCAGTTTCCCTAAGGGGAGCGGGATTTGGAAATTGCATAGGGGTTGGGCAGGGGAGGTGTGGGGTGGGGGAGGAGCTGTCCCACAGTAGGGAGGGAACAATAGAGGAGCTGCATTCCGGGCCAGGAGTGAGGGAGGAGGCCAGGCTTCTGGCGGAGGATGTGGGGAGGCGGTTGGGGGCCCCCCTACTCCTCATCCCCTCTCATCCACTGGGAGCCTGGGGTTGGGGAGATTTCGAAGGCAGAGCCGAATGGAGAAGGGGAGGATGCCACTCCCCTGCATGGTCCTCCTCCCCTGGGGCACTGAGCTTGAGGGTTCTAATTTAGAAAGTTGGATTCCCTCTCCTCAGACACTGGAAATCCAGAGCCCCGACTTGAGTGGGGATACTAGTATCTTTTCTTGGGTATGGGGGTGCTCTTGGGAGGTCCCAGAATTTAATGGAGGCATTCTTTACTCATCTGCCTCCACATCAGATGGGCTTGTCTCTCATAAAATAGGGAGATTTCTCCTGTTCAGGGCAGACATCGCCTTCCTCTCATTCCCCAAGTGTTTGAAAGTACTCCCTCTTGTCTGACCTCCCTCCTTCTGCTGCACTGTTGGTGCTCCTCTCTGACCTCTAGGAAGGTGAGACTCAGGGGTCTTCCCTTACAGAGATGCTTCTTCAGTGTTGCAGAACCCAGGACGAGCCCCCTCCCCCAAGTTCTGTACCTCCAGGCCTCTAGCTTTCCTCCCGGGCCTATCCTCCTCACACAATCCCAACCCAACCTTTAAACATACCTAGCTCCTACTAAAGTTTCTGGACCCAAAACTTAGAATCCAGGTGCCCATTAGATGGCATGTGACCACAAGTGGCAGGAGAGGAGACTTCGATGTTCCTCAGCTCTCCAAGCCTCACAAAAACAACAGTCATTTACTGACATTAAAGCAGTGAGGATGCAGGCTTAACAACAGGTAGGACTTGTTAACTGCCAAGAGATCTGAAGACAAAGGGGCCCAGCAAAGTCTTCCCTCAAGATTTCTTTAAAAAATCTGTCCCCACTTACCCTGTTCCCTAACCCCTACCTGCCTAGGGTTGGAGAATCAATCTGGATTAGAGAAAAAGAAAAAAAAAATTTTTTTTTAAAGCTCACCCGGGCCTGCAGTTGGAGTGCTGGAATAGAGTCAGAAAAGCAGACAGCTTCGTTTTGGATGGGTAGTCTGGTGGGAGTGAGGAAGGGGACAATGAGTTTTGCCCGGAGACACTGAGTGCACCTGTGTGTGAATGGGCAAAGTTGCCTGCATGCACAGGAATGCACATTTTGTGTGCTGCGGAAGATGGGGATGGACTAGAGGAACTGGGCTTCTGAGTGTGCATGGAAGGGGTAGAGGGAAGGATCATTTAAATAAAAGCACACTGTGTCGTGGCTCCCAAGTGTGTGTGTGCACGCGCGTGTGCAAACACACACATGTGGCATGTGCACTCTGAGGTAGGGTGTGAGCCTCTGAGAGGCAGCGTGGAGCAGGGCACACGGGGAAGGAGGAAAGGGGCTCACCCAGGCCGGCCTGGAGGTCTGCAGCCTTTCCTGCTTGAGCGGCACCCAGCTCCCCGCACTTTGCTCTCTCCCTTCTACCTCTTTGTCTCTTTGTCTTGCTTTTCTTCCTTCTGGTCCTGCCTCTTCCTGCAGCCTCCTGGTTTCAGCCCACTCCTTCCAAGCAGAGCGTGGGTCCAGAATGCACTCTCCCTTCCCTCCTGGGTCCCCTGCCCTCTCAGCTCCTGCCCTCAGGAGAGGGGAGACAGTGCTGCGGGCTGGGTGCTGCTCCTCCACCTGCAGTCTTCATCCTATTTTTCCCTTCTGTTCATACTCATCCCTTGAAATTGATTCTCGGACCCTGCCCAGTCTCCACCTTGCCCTGTTGCTGCAGAGTTGTTATGATTCAGGGACCTGGGGAGACAACTCCTGGGTGGGTACAAGGCCAGGAGGAGGTTAGAGAGCAGTTGGAGGTCAATGTCCTTGAGTCAGCTGGAGGGCACGCTAGTGAATGGAGGTCAAGTGAGTAGATTGTGGGGTTACTAAGTGCCTTGGAGTTCTGCGCAAAGACCAGGGTGGTGATCTTTGAGACAGAGATAAGTGACTTGAAGTTTGTGAATAGCCAGAGAAATTGGGGGACCAGTGTCTGTGGAGATGAGTTGGTGAACAGATCTGAGGTTTGCAGCTGGTCTAGGAGGCTTAGCGCTGACCTGGGTTTGAAGAAGTGGGTGCATTTGGTTGGAAGTCCTGAATAGAACGCCGGGGAAAGTTGGTGCATTTTGAAATCTGCGGTTAACAGAGACAATGGCTGGATCTGAAATTTGATGAGCGGCCTGTTCAGTGAGGAGGGGGACCCTGTGTGCTGCGGGTTTCACTGGCCTGACTGAGGGTTCCTAGGAGGTTCCATATCTGGGTGAAAATAGGTAGTTTACTAATCCCAGCACAAACCTCCTTTTCCTGTGATTTTCTCTCTCTCCCCCTTCCTTGCCCTAAACAAGGCTGCAAGATTAAGGCTCTGAGGGCCAAGACTAACACCTACATCAAGACGCCGGTGCGGGGCGAGGAGCCTGTGTTCATGGTGACCGGGCGGCGGGAGGACGTGGCTACAGCCCGGAGGGAAATCATCTCAGCCGCCGAACACTTCTCTATGATCCGCGCCTCCCGCAACAAGTCAGGTGCCACGTTTGGTGTGGCCCCCGCGCTGCCGGGCCAGGTGACCATCCGTGTGCGAGTGCCCTACCGCGTGGTGGGACTAGTGGTGGGTCCCAAGGGGGCAACCATCAAGCGCATCCAGCAGCAGACCAACACGTACATCATCACGCCGAGTCGAGACCGCGACCCGGTGTTCGAGATCACGGGTGCCCCGGGCAACGTGGAGCGTGCACGTGAGGAGATCGAGACGCACATCGCAGTACGCACAGGCAAGATCCTCGAATACAACAACGAAAACGACTTCCTGGCGGGGAGTCCCGACGCCGGGCTGGACAGCCGCTACTCGGACGCCTGGCGGGTACACCCGCCGGGCTGCAAGCCCCTCTCCACCTTCCGGCAGAACAGCCTCGGCTGCATCGGTGAGTGCGGAGTGGACTCTGGTTTTGAGGCCCCGCGTCTAGGGGAGCAGGGCGGAGACTTCGGGTACGGCGGCTACCTGTTTCCGGGCTACGGCGTGGGCAAGCAGGACGTGTACTACGGTGTGGCGGAGACTAGCCCCCCGCTGTGGGCGGGTCAGGAGAACGCCACGCCCACCTCGGTGCTCTTCTCCGCCTCCTCTTCCTCCTCTTCCGCGAAGGCCAGAGCTGGGCCGCCCGGTGCGCATCGGTCTCCGGCCACCCCTGCAGGACCGGATCTGGCTGGACTCCCGCGCCGTCCGCCGGGAGAGCCACTCCAGGGCTTCTCTAAACTTGGGGGGGGCGGCCTACGGAGCCCCGGCGGTGGGCGGGACTGCATGGTGTGCTTCGAGAGCGAAGTGACGGCCGCCCTCGTGCCCTGCGGACACAACCTGTTTTGCATGGAGTGTGCAGTACGCATCTGCGAGAGGACGGACCCGGAGTGTCCTGTCTGCCACATCGCAGCCACGCAAGCCATCCGAATATTCTCTTAAGCCCCCTGCCCCTTGTCCCTGGGCCCGCTTCCCGGGGCCCACCCTGGGCCTGTTTTACATTAGGGCCTTCTGGAAATCGGCGACTTGAGGGGGCAAGGTGCTTGGAGATATTCGCTCGCTGGGGAAGGGGGGCGGGGGGAGGCGGTGGTGGCTGCAGGGTGGGCCACTCTCAGAGCCTCTGGTCACCCTGCCCTGAAAAAATTGGGAGGGGGCCAGACTGAAAATTTTACTAGAGTTACAACTCTGATACCTCAACACACCCTTAAATCTGGAAGCAGCTAAGAGAAACTTGTTTTGCCAGAGGTGGTTCCTAAGCCTCTCTGACCCCCTCTGCCTGCTCCCCCACCTGTGTTTCACTCTGCCTGTTCCTTTGTGGAAGGGGTGGGAAAGAGGGAGAGGGAGACTTACCAGCTGTAACTAGAGGTGCTCTTTGCAATCCTGGCCTTTTGGTTGTGACCTCTGGCCTCCAAATCTGACCCTTTAGGTGCCCCTGTATCCTGTTTTGGAAACTACTCCAGAGTTTCTAAGAGTGGAAGGGAGTTGGGGCCCGCCGATTTTAGTATATGTGCCGCTGAAGCGAGCACCGGCCCTATCAGAAGTCTGCTTAGGTCTTCTGGAGGGTGGGGTGGAGGAGACGTATGTTAATAAAGGGCTCAGAATTCATCTGTCCCTGCAAAGCTGGGCTGGAGGAGTCTGGAGAGGGCGTCTTCTCTGCCTCCTGCAACTTTCCCCTGCAGTCTCTTCTCCCCATCTTCTCTTTCAGTTCGCACTTCTTTGCTTTTTCTCCAGCTCCTTTTGCTTCCCCTGAGTGGCTCCTTTTCCTTGCCTTTTCCTCCCCCCCACCACCACTTCCAGCCCAGCTTTGGGATACCGTCCCCCAGGGGAGAAGGGGAAAGAACGTTTTGATGGTCCCTCCAGTTCCTTCCCAGGCATTGGGAGGCCCTCTTCCTCACTCCTCCAAAGAGCTATCTCTAGTTTTTGATGGAATGTATTCTCATTCTCAGTGACAATTTGAAGGGGGACTGATACTGGGGTACGTAAAGGGTCAAACCCCCACCTTTATATCACCTATGGGCATTATGTTTAGTGAGCAATTCTTGGGCTGAATTGTCTGGTTGTGGGAAAGGACTAGAGACGGCCTAGGGCAGGAGAGACAGTGGCGAGAACAGCGCCCTTCCCGGCAGTGCGCCACCTCCTGCCCCTCTCTGGACCAGACTGAACTGTTGCATTGATTTCTTATTAGCATGCAAATTGTGAAGTCTCCGTCCCACCTGCTGTGATTGAGGAGAGGGGCAGGTCTTCAGAGAGGGGTCAGGCTAGGGAAGTGGAGGATTAGGGTAGGGCCTGATCCAAAAAATACGTATTGTGACCGGCCTGGCGTGCCCATCGCTCATTAGGGCTGCCATCAGCCTCTCGCTCTTCCGGTTCTAGCCTCCCGCTTCTGGTTCCGCTGGCCGGGCCAGGAGAGGTAGGGGGACAGGAATCCTGGAGCCCAGGAGATCCTTGTATATAATGGGGTTGGGACTGTTCTGAGTGGTTACTGAGCACTTAGGAGTCCTGTTCTTCCTGGGTGAGAAGGAGCAGAAGGATGGAAGCTCAGAGGGGATTCCCTCCTTTCCTCCTGCCTGTTGTGAGTTAACTCACCTCTCCTCAGCCTTCCCCTCCAGATCACCAGCTTGGGAGGGGAGAGGAAGGAGGTCACAGTCCAGAAAGCTGGCCTGTGACAGCTTCCCTCCTTCCCGCCATGTGAGCCATCCCGAGATGTCTGTACAATAGAAACCAAACCAAATGGGCACCCTGGATCGCCAGGGCGGGTGGGGAGGGGGGGAAGAAGGGATGTCTGTCTGTCAGTCCCCTCCCCCTCTCCACTCCTTACCCACAAAGGCAAAAGACTGTTACACTAGGGGGCTCGGCAAATTCAATCCCACCAGTACTGAATGAGCCAGACCTAGAGACAAATGCAGAAAAACACGTAGTGAGCGACAGAACTGGAGAGATGTGGAGAACATGAGGGAGTGAGACGGGTGACCAGCGCAGAGGAGAGGAAACAAAAATAGCAAAAAAAAAGCAGTTCTTTATAATTTAATATTCTATTTTAATAAAGGCGTTTATTACCGTATAAATGTAGCAAAGAACCTGGGCTAATATGAAAAAAACTTTTTATTAGGTAATTTATTATATGAAAAGGATATTTTATTTTATGATAAAGTGATCCTTAAAAAAATAAAAAAAAACTTTAGAAGGTTTAGAATATATGTAGGGAGAGAAGAAGAAAAAATACATTTGTATTCAGAGTTAAATCTTAAAAAAAAAGTGTTTTTAATATATGTTCGGGTTTACGTTCCTTTTTTCCCCCACTTTCTTTTGGGGAGGAATGTCATTTGCTTTTCTTGGGGGAGCATCCTGAGATGGATGGTGGAGGGGGGCTGGGGGAGCCGGTCCCTTCTGGGGCCCCACAAGTAGATTGGATTTCACTCCGTGGGCTCCCCCTCCCTTCAACCCCTCCCCTCAGGGGAGCCGGCAGAGCCAAACAAAGAAAGGGATTAACCAGAAAGGAAGAAGCTATGGGACTAAGGACCGAGGATCCTGGAGTGTCCCCCCCCTTCCCGTGCCCCGTCCCAGGGGCAACTGAGGAGGGGAAGTCCAGAACTGAGGCCTAGCAGGCCTGTGGAAATCCTCAGAGAGGTGTGAGATTTAAGAGAAATAGATTTTTTTTAACCAAAAAACGAAAGAGAGAGAAGAAAAAGAAAGAAACCGAGGGGTTTAAAAGAAAAGAGTACTACAAAAAATTAATAATAATAATTGAAATTTATTTCATATAATCCTAGAGAAAGAAAGAAAGACTTACTAGTTACTTAGTAGATGATATTCAGATAGCTTAAAGTCTAGTAGCATTGAGGACCCCTGGGTCCAGTAGAATGTATAAAAGTTGTATGGAGAAGAATAGAGGGAAGCGGCTGTCCACCCTGGCGTGCCCCATCTTCAGGTGTCAGGGTTGGAGCAGGTTGCAAGTTGAGGTTGGGAGCTTCCAGCCTGCTGGGGTTGATTCTGAGAATCCTTGGGTTTTTAAGTTGGGGGACAGAGGGATGCAGGGGTTCAGTTCCCAGGGTCTTTGAAAGGTTGTACACTCATAATCTCAGCTAGGTTGGGGGGCCGGGCTAGAGGTGGAGGAGGCAGGGCATTGTGGCATCCCTAGGGGTCTGGCAATCCCTCCCTGTTAGTGCTGCGCCAGAGAGATCCACCCTCTCCTGGGGCTGGCGGGAGAACAGATAGCACTAAGCTCCGGAAGCCCTTGCAGTGTAACCTCAGTCCACTACAGATGGACTGCGCGGTCAGTGAGCCATTCCGCAGGCGCTCCCCCGACCTCGGAGTGTCAGGACCCGGGAGACGCTCAGACCTCAGCCCTTTTCCCATCCAGCATTCCCCATGACTCCTGACCTCCACGGCCACGGTGGGAGGAGCAATCTGAGTAATTATGCTCCTTGAAATCCAGACAGCGCTTTACATGTTTGGGAATTGGGGTGGAATGGAGACATTGTCCTGGCAGGCCTGGGAGAGCAGCCTTCTCGGGAGTAGAGGCGGGAAGGGCACAGGGACTTCAGGTGGCCCCAGGCCTATCCCTTCTACGGTCCTCTTCCACCAGTAAGTGTGCAGATAGGGGTTATTCACTATGCCTCGGCCTGGGACATTCACCTTCCCTGCGCAAAGTTGGGGAGCCTGGCTTTTGTATGTGAAGAATAAACTTATTTAACGTTTGTCAGCCTCTACAGGCAATCAGATCGGGCTCTTTCCCCCTGTCCAGGAGGGTAGGGGCAGCCTCCTCTCCTTTGGCAGAAGGCGCCTGCTCTGTTACACAGTGACTGCCACGCCCTTCCCTGGCCCTAGACCCCAAACATCTCCCTCTCCCGATTTACTCTTCTAGCCCCACCTAGGGACACATCTCCCCCCTGCTCTTTTTGTCCTAGAACCCTCGCTAGTTGGGGATGGTAGCTGGGATGGGGAGGGCCTCCCCTTCCCCACCGAGGCTGCGAGGGGTGGGGGGTGGGGGGGAGACAGCCCTAGGGCGGGGATGGTCTCTCCACTGTAGAAAGTAGAGTAGGATTGTGGTCAGACTTAATTTGAGGCATCTAGTGAAAACATACACATCCACCAAGGAAAAAGGTTTCAAAAATGAAGGCGGCAAAGAAAACGAACCCATGAATAATCAAGTCAGTGATGTTGCACAAAATGCAGAAAAACCAAGAAGGGGGAGGGTTAATGTATTAAATGTGCTATTAAGAACTTAATTTTATTAAAAGTATTATTACTTAAGGCTGTCTTTCTCTGTTTATCAGTCTGTGCTCTCTTGGGGTCAGTGGGAGAAACTGGTGGGAGTTGTACCCTTGGGTCTTGTTTAGTGTCACTCTGGGCTCTGCCACTACCTGAGGGAGGTGGTGTCCCCAGAGTTCCCTGCTACCCTTAGGTTCTCCCTTTCCTGTCCCAAGTGCCCACTTGTATCTCCAAACACTCTTCCCTCCCCAGTTGATCTCGTCCTCCCCTGGAGATACCCCCCTCCCTCCTCCATCCCACCCTGCTGAGCAGGGGAAAGTGAGACAAGGGGCCAGAGCCTCAGCTGGACAGCCACTTCCTGGGCTCCTGGAGAAAGGGCAGAAAGCTGAGAGACAGGGACCCTCCCACTAGCCCCACCAGACTCAATCTTCATTCCTCTTTGGGGACAGGAAGAAAACAGAATGGAGAACTCAGACCTTCCACTTCCCAACCTTAAAAATGCATTTCCTGGTAAACACCAGGCTGGCCCAGGCTCCCCCTATCTCCCCCATCCTCCTCCTTTTGCCCCTGGCATTGGAGTGACCTCAGCTCTTGGCATCAAGGCCCTGGGCACCAGATGGTGCCTGTGATGGTTTCCTTTGTCTTGCTTTCTAGATACCCCTCCCCTCCATGCTGTCCTCCCTCCCCACCTGCCCTGAGGGTTGGCAGAGAGAAGGGCGGCACCTCCCGCCCCCTTGGCACTGTCCCCAGACCACAGAACTCCAGAGGCAGCTGGCTCTGGGGGGCCAGTTGTGGTGGGAAGGACCAAGGAAGGGAAAAGGGAAGGGGGAGGGAAAGGAGATCGAAGACTCGGAGGAGGGGCCAGAGTTGGAGGGGAGGAACAGTTGCAGACAGAAGATGACCAGGCATTGCTACAAAACACAGCTTTATTTGAGAGCCCTAATTCATGGAGGACGTGGGTAGATCATGGAGGCACGCGGGGTGAGCACAAAGACCCTAGGGGAGTTGTGAACAGGGAACCAACAGGCAGGATATGGTCCTGCCACAGGGGTAAGGGCGGTGGTATCAGGAGACCAGAGGGAGCAGGGTTGGCCATGGCCAAGTTCAGAGGCTGATGCAACAGGCCCTCTTCTCTCCAGGACTAGGGTCCCGCCCAGCCTGCGCACTGCCCAGGGTGACGGCACTGCTCCGGGCGCTATTCTGCCTCTGCTTGGACACCTTCGCAAAAATCTCTGAGAGGCAGAGGGCAATGGTCAGGCCAGAGGTGTAGAGCCATGCTCTGCTCCCCGGCCTTCACACACCCCTGAGCCCTGGGGGTGGCCCATTGGCAAGAGACTCCAGAGACTCCAGTAGAGCCTGGACATCGGGGCCCTTCTACTTACCTGGATGGAGAAGGAATCAACAATGTTCATCCCCCGACCCCCCAAGTGAGGCCTTGTAGTTCCTTCTCTAAACTCCAAGCTGGGTGGGGCCCTAGGGAAGGACTAGGGGGCACAGGCAGGGGTGCAGGTGTCTCTGCAGGGAAGGGGGCCCAGGGTGGTGAGGGTTTAGCTGGGGCAAGTGCTGGGTGTCTGCATTTCTACCACTGCCCTGCCAAGCCACAGGGGCCACAGCGAAGAAGACTCTAACCTTTGAGGACAGTTTCGAAGGCTAGCTCAACATTGGTCGAGTCCAGGGCTGAGGTCTCCAGGAACAGCAGCCCATTGTTCTCTGCCATGGAGGGAAAGACACCATTAGTTGTGGGGGGGGGGGGGTCAAAAGCAATAATGATATGAGTACTAACGGAGCTAGGGGTGTAGCTCAGTTAAAGCGCTTGCAGCTAGCAAGTGCAAGGCCCTGAGTTCAAATCCCAAGTACCACATAAACTGGGCAAGGTGGGACACACCTGTAATCCCACCACTGAGGAGACTGAGGCATGAGGATTGCCATGAATTTGAAGCTAGCCTGGACTATGTAGTGAGTTCACTACCAGCCTGGACTACAGAGATCCTGTCTCAAAAAAAGGTAATTATTTAATGTTTATTATGTACATTTGCTACATGCCAAACAACTGGCATATAGAAGCTCATTTAATTCTTTTTTTCCCCCCAGTACTGGGACTTGAACTTCGCACTGAGCTATATCCTCAGTTATTTTTTATTCTTATTTTGACTCAGGGTTTCAGTAAGTGGCCCAGTTGGGCACAAGTTGGGCTTAAACTTGTGATTCTCCTGCCTCAACCTCCCAGAGTGCCGGAAGCTCATTTAATTTTTTCTTTTTATTTTCTTCTTTCAGTATGGGGCTTGAACCCAGGGCCTTCACACTGACCTGCATCCCTAGTCCATTTTTAATTCTTTATTGTGTTTTTTAGGATAGTTTTATTTTGAAAACAAGGACAGAGGGATAAAAAACTTCATCTAACTGGAAGGGGTCCTAAAAGAGAGTTGGCATATCTTTGGTTGTGAGACAGGGTCTTGCTAAGTTGTTAAGTTGTCCAGGCGGGGCTCAAACTTGCAATCCTCCTGCCTTAGCCTCCCTGAGTGCTGGGACTACAGGTCATACCTGGCTCATTTAATTCTTAAAACAACGTATGAGGTAAGTTGTTAGAGAATTGTCTCACGTCTAGTAACTGGCCAAGAAGAAATGGAAAGAGGGCAGGTCAGGGGACAGAAGTGCCTGTGTTCTAAGCCACTGCCACTAAATTCAGAAAACTAGGAAGTGTGACTAGAGATGGTCAATAGAATCCACCAAGATCTTTGAGCATTGCAGGCTAAGGCTGTCTTAAAATCACCTATGCTCAACTGTCCAAATGAAGAGAATCTTGAGACAAGTGGGGGAACATAACAGGGAGATGCTGAGCAAGAGGAGACGGAGGCAGAAGCACGGGGCAGGGTGAGAGGGTTGCCTAGAGAGGGGACCGGGCACAGGACTGTGGCATGGGGTGGGCAGGGAGACTGGGGAGGCTGAGTGCAAGCAAGCTCCGGGTGTCAGCTGGGTGGGGCCACTCCCTCACCAGCAAACATGCGGGCCTCGTCGGTGGGCACCTCCCGGGCCTGGCTGAGGTCACTCTTGTTCCCCACAAGCATGACAACAATGGTGGCCTCTGCATGGTCATACAGCTCCTTCAGCCAGCGCTCCACCACAGCATAAGTCTGGTGCTTGGTCAGGTCAAACACAAGGAGGGCTCCTACTGCCCCACGGTAGTACCTGGGCAGGAATAGGGGGACAGACAGAGACAGCGCAGGGTGTCAGGCTTAGCCTTGGAGCAGAGCCATGAAGCCAAAATACTTGAGATTAGAATTCCGATGATTGGGAAGTAAGAAACCTGGGATCCAGGGACCCCACCCCAGAAGGCCAGCACAAGGCTCCCATTGCTAAACCTCTCCTGGCTCTTCAAGACCCCTACCCTCCCTCAGGGCTTGTTCTGGTATCAGCCCCCACTGTCTGCTACATCTGGGCTCTGGCCCAGTGCCCTTCCCGGATAGTCCACCTCTGTAATTTGTCAATTTGTCTCACATGTTGTCTCTTTTTTACTTTTTTTTTTTTTTTTGAGCCCTCACTCTGTAGCCCAGGCTGGTCCTGAACTATGTAGCCCAGGCTGGCCTTGGGCTCACAGCAATCCTCCCGCCTTAGCCTCCTGAGTGCTGGGATTATAGGCATATGCCACCATGCCTGGCTTAATGGGGTGCTGGGCAATCAAACTCTGGGCCTTGTGCTTTCTAGGCAAGCGCTTTCACCACTGTGCCATTCCTCCAGCCCCTCCCATGGTTTCTCAAGCCATGGCGTCCTCTTCTATCCCGTGGACATCTTTCTTGGAGTAGCCAAGTGCATCCTCCATGTAGCAGTCCCCGGCCAGACCGCCCCAGCCATTCTTGGAAGTATCTGGCCTCCTTCTTAAAGCTGGAAAGGCCATGTTCAGCTGGTGATAATTAAATAATTCCAATTTAAGGACATATCAACGGAAGCTCATAAGATGTCAAGTGACTAAGGGTGATGAGTACACGTAGCCCATATGGGTGTGTGCGTGTGCATGTGCGTAATTGTAGCCCGTTTCCTGCCTCTACTACACATGCAAAAACTACCTTTTCCACACCTGGGCCTGACGCGGACTGGAGGACATGTGGGACGTAGTGTCAGGAGGTCTAGCTTCCTGTGTGTCCTCTGCAACTTTATAAAAAGCAAACCTCCAGGTCCAGCCTTAGCGCTTGTGGTCACATGGATTGTACCAAGTGCAAAGCCCTGTGCCCATGTCAGGGGGTACTCTTGCTCCAAGTGGCTGCGTCTCCCCGTTGCACCCTGATTTCACCTTGCTTGTGTTTAACCAGGGATTCATGAGCGCAGTTACTTCCTTAGCCCTTCAAAAGTTACAAAAAATGCTTCAAATGCTGCGTGTAACATGCTCTGTACCTTCCCGCCTGTCTCTCAAAGGCTTCATGGGTGGTGGCAGTGGTTATTGTCTATGTCCTACTGGTGCTGTCTCCTGCCCACAGCGTGGCCTGCAATCTCTGCCAAGAGCAGAATGCTGAGTCCCTGCCTCCCTCTTCTCCTTTGTTTCTCCTCCAAAGTTGTTCTCTGACTTCCCCAGGGCTCCTGCAACCCCCCGGCCCCCCAGGCCCCGGGCTCACGCCGAGGTGATGGCTCGGTATCGCTCCAGGCCAGCCGTGTCCCAGATCTGAGCCTTGACCGCAGCGGTGCCCAGCATTACAGTGCGGGTGGAGAACTCGACCCCGATGGTAGTGCGGCTGTCATGGCTGAACTCATTGCGCGTGAATCGGGACAGCAGATTGGTCTTCCCCACGCCCGACTCACCGATCAGCACCACTGAAGGAGTGGAGACACGGGGCTGAGCACAGGGCACAGTGGCCCCAAGCCCACCCGAGCTTGAAGAGTCTGTCCAGCAGAAGGAGGGGGCGCCAGGCCACGTAGGGTGGAACAGGCCTGCAATCCCAGCACTCTGGGGGTCTGAGGCAGGAACATCACAAATTCAAGCCCATCCTGGGCAACTTCGCAAGTGAAACCCTGTCTCAAAATTAACTGTAACGGGCAGAAAAAATTAATAGTAATAATAAGGATAAAAGACTGGGGATATAGCTTCATTCAAAAGCCTTGGGCTCAATCCCGTTACACACACACATACACACACACAGAGGGAAAAAAGCAGACACCGAGCTCAGAAAACTGAAGAAGAGGCCAGCTCTCGGGCAAAGACTGGAGCCGCGAGCTGCACTGTTCATCTGTCCTGACAGGCAGGAGGGCCAGGAGTTCAGAAAGGGCGAGGCAGGCGCTGGAGGGCTGCTGCCCATTCTGTGGGCCGTCCTTGCAGCGTCCACCTGTGTTGCTGGGGATGGAGTCAGGTCTTTGGTTTGGTTTTAGTGTCACGTGGAGGTGTGTGAATATGAGCAAGGATGGTAGTTCTGGGGTGGACAGTGTTGGACCGGGGAGAAGAACAGTGTGCATGTTCTTTGTACATGAGCTGGGAGGACAGGCAAGAGGGAGGTTTGGCATGTATATTTGCATAGGGAGCAGAAATGTGATCAGACATATAGGTAAGGAGGAAATTTAGCAGGTGACACATGTGGGTGAGAGGAAGGTGTGGAGGTGTGTGTGCGTGTGTGTGTGTGTGTGTGTGTGTGCATGTGTGTGTGTGTATGTTTGTGTAAAAAGTCAGGACCCAGTTGTCCTTAAGGAGGAGCTGACCTTCATGATTAAAAGCATGCTACAAGGGGCTGGAGGAATGGCGCAGCAGTTAAAGTGCTTGCAGGGACCCTTTAATTCCCCAGCACCACATAAAGCTGGGCATGGAGGTGCACACCTGTAATCCCAGCACTGGGAGGCTGGAGCAGGTGGAATTGTCCTGAATTCAAGGCCAGACTTGGCTACATCAGTGAGTTCAGGACCAATCTGGGCTACAGAGCAAAACCCTGTCTCAAAAAAAAAAGAAAGAAAGAAAGAAAGAAAGAAAGAAAAAAAACAAAAAAGAAAAAAGAAAAGAAATATGGCATGGTATAAGACTGGTAAGGTGGCACATATCTGTAATCCTAGCATTCTGGAAGACTGAGAGGTTGAGGCAAGAGGGTTACAAATCCAGTTTGAGCACTTTAGCAACTAGCAAGAGGCTGGGATGGAACTCAGTGTGAAGGCCCTGGGTTTAGTCTCCACCATGGCAAAAACAAAAAATGAGATGTGACACCAGGTATGGGAGCAGCTAAGTCTTTTGGCAAGCTATTAATCCTCTTGGACCTGATTTTTTCTAAGAAAGATGAAAATAACAATAGTATCTACCTTATGATTGGTGTAAGAAATAAATGAGACATTACTCAGGATATATTAATAGTAGGTACAGATACTCTCACTGGTGGATATTATTGTCACTGAGCAACCAGGGCATTCGTCCTTGGATTTTCAGGGACAAGGTTTGCTAGAGAGCCAGGCCTGTAATCCCAGCATTTGGGAATCCAGCCTGGGCAACTTAGCAACTTAGTGAGACCCTGTATCTAAATCAAAAAATAAAAAACTGGGCTGGGGGTGTAGCTCAACATTTAGAGCACTTGTCTAGCAAGTACAAGACACCAAGTTCAATTCCCCAGAACCACATAAACTGGGCATGGTGGCACACACCTTAACCCCAGCACTCAAGCGAGAGGCTGAGGCAGGAGGATAGCTGTGATTTTGAGGCCAGCCTGGGCTACATATTGAGTTCAGGATCAGCCAGGACTATAGAGTAAGAATTTGTTTCAAGCAAACAAGAAAGGTTGGGATGTGGGATGTGGGATATAGCTCAGTGTGAAGGCCCTGGGCTTTATCCCCAACATTAAAAAGTAAAAAGTTCAGTAGAGGAACCATGGAGACGCTTGCAGCACCCAAGCCCGGTCTTACCCACCATGAGTGGGCTAGGGGCTGCAGTACAGTACCAGGGCGGCAAAGGGGGTGGGATAAGTACATCCCACACTGCCTTGAGCAAGGCACCCAGGATGGGAGGAGGCTACCCAAGGTGGTCCTGGAAAGACAGGCTGGTGCCCAATAATAACAGTTACTTTGTCTTCCCCTTTCGTGGTACCAGGGCCTTCACACTGAGCTACACATTCAGCCTTTTAAAAATTTATTTATTGCCTTGAACTCATGGCAATCCTCCAGCATCAGCCTCCTGAGTGCTAGGATGACAGGCGTGCACCACCACACCCAGCTTATGTTGGTGCTGGAGAATGGAACCCAGGGCCTTGTGCTTGTTAGGCACGTGTTTTAATCGCTGTGCCTTCCTCCAGCCCCCTTTTAAATTTTTATTTTGAGGCAGGGTCTCACTAAGCTGCCGAGTTGCCCAAGCCGGGTCTAACTTCTGATCCTTCTGTATCAGCCTCTCAGAGTTCTGGGATTACAAGCCTGCGTGCACCACCAGGCCTGGCTGAAGCCACATTTTGGGCTTTGGTCCCTGCTTAGGCTCTAAGTGGTTGTGTGAACTTGAATAAATAGTTCACCTTTTTTGAGCCTCAGTTTCCTTGTTTATACCATTAATAAAAGCCTCCTCCGATATTAAAAATTCCATAATTGTATAGAACAAGAAAGAGCTGGAAGCAATCTGCACAGTGCGGGTAAGACGGGGAGGAGAGGGAATGTGTTTGGGGGGGGGGGGCTGGGAACCTCTGCCCCCTCTCACCCTCTCATTCCCCTGAGGGGACAGGCTCACAGGCTTATGCGGTACCAGGACAAGGTGAGGCCACCTCAGAGCTCCTCTGCCTTGAGCCAGGCTTCCTGGAGCCCAAGTTGCATTAACTTCCTCCTCTGCCCAATCCTGCTTCTACCCCCTTGCTTTCACAGGTGTTGGCCTACCAACAACATCACAAACTTCTTGGTGTGCGCTTCTGGAGGCCGCACTGGTATTAACTTGTCCGGGGGCAGAGCTGAGCTCTAAACTTGGTCTTTCTCCTGATCACGATACTATTTTGCCTCTCAAAATGAAAGGTAACTTTTAGAGGATGTTGATGTTATGGTGCTCAGTGACGTGGTGGTTGGTCCCTAGGAAGGGCTCTGTAAACGGTACTACCTAGTGGAATCTGTTGCCCTGACTACTTCAGTGCTCACCTTCTCTCTCCTTCCTGGGAAAGGTGCCAGGAGTACAGGTTCCCCGACCCAAGCTGGGGCGCGGCTGAGACTGGGAGAGGCAGAGGGGTGGGGTGATAGGGGATGGGAGCCCGACCAGTACCCCCTGCTCTCAGGGCGGTGTGGAGGGGAGTTGGAGACTCACAGTGGGTCAAACGCAGGAAGGATACGTGCCCACTTCCAGGGACAGCCAAATGAAACCAAGAGCTGGGCACCTGGGCCCAAAGTGTCTGCCAAGGGACAGGCAGACCGGGCCTTGGCCCTATGAGTCTTGTGGTTGCTGTCAGACCCTACTCTGAACTCAGTGCATCTGGCTAACGCCTGTCCTACGGATTTATTTTCCAGCCCAACAGCAGATCAGGCTTCACCGCTCTCTTTTCCGTACACCTGCTCAGAGAGATGACTTCCTTTTAAATCCACCTGTTGCCCTTCCACCTGGAAAGGAAGTCCTTCCTGAAGCCTCACCGCCAATCCTTGTGCCGCAGGACTGACTTTTCCCAGAGCCTTGAGCTTCTGTAAGGAATGAGGCAGGAGACTGTAACTGGGCAGTCTGGAGAAGCATTGTACCCCACGAGGGGCGTGCTCCGGGCAGCGAAGGACTTCTGCCGGTCACCAGCCCCGCTAGCTGCCCCGCACAGCCTCCTTACTTAGCTGGAGGGAAGGATGAACCCTAGGGGGTCCCTGTAAGAGCCCAAAGCCAGGAGGGGCCTCTAGGTTCTATTGGTCTCCGTTTATCTCCACAGGGCTCTCTCTGGCTTTTTCTGCTTTCACGGACCCCAACTTACCTTTAAAGACAAAGTTATAATCTTCCTCGGTTCCATTCCCCATCTTGGCTCCACATGGAGGGCGCGAGTGTGTTCGGGGCGGAGGTCACTGGTCTGAGTGCGGGGGGCTCGGTGCCCTCAGTTCTCAGCTCTCAAGAGTCCTGGGCCCAGCTCTTCCCTCATCGGGGGCGCGGGGACCTCTGCAGCCAGAGGGACTGAGGGACGACTCCAGGCCGGACAAAGCTCAGCTCGGCAGGTGGGGGTGTGGTATGGAGGCTGAGAGGACGGAAGCTGAGAACAGGAAGAGCTAGTGGCAGGAGAACTGGGGCCCAGGTGGGTGGAGAGACAATGACGTCAGACAGGTTAGACAGGTTGGGTGTCGGGCTCTCAGCTCGGGATCCCGCTCCGGGAGCCAGCCCCAAGGGGTGCAGTGGGGGAGGGCACAGGACCTCTGAAGGGGATTTCCGCGGACTGGGCTGCCTTGTGTGATTCCGGGGATCTGTGGCAAAGGGGAGGAGCAGCACGACTGAGCGCCATCGCTTTGAGGAGCGGAAACCCACTTAGCCTCCTGCTGGTTGGGGGTTCCAGGAAGCACCCGAGGAAGGGCCACTGGAGTGAGAACAGGGACTGAGGGAGCACCAGGCAGCCAGCAGCAGTGTGGCGGCGCCGCGGGTATGACACCTCAGCCACGGGGCCTTCTGACTCTCCCTGATGGCTCAGGGGCTGGGACGGGCAGTGTTCCTCACTCTGGGTGGAGCTGGGACTTGGAACTTACTCTTACTTGGGATGGGTCCCTTCCTGTGGCACTGGGACTGAGGACTGACAGGTCCCTCTAAAGACCTGCTTTGAAGACACAGAGTAGGAGAGACACAGGAGAGGAGACAGTCCAGGAAGGGGTGAGGGCAGGGGCTGGATCTGGAGGTCACAGCCAGTATTTCATTCTTTGTAAGACCTGAGGCCTCACAGCAAGAGGCTTTTCTACAAAAGACTCAAGGACACCTGGGAGAAGGGGAAGGATGGACCACTCTTTTTTTTTGACAGAGTCTTGCTTTGTAGTCCAGGCTGGTACTTAACTCACTATGAAGTTCAGGCTGATCCCTGCCTCAGCCTCCTGATTACAGGGATGCACTTCCATGTCTAGCTTATATGGTGCTGGGGAAATCTCATTCAGGGCCTTGAGCTTGCTAGGCAAGCGCTTTAACCACTGAGCTATTCCTGCAGCCCCAGACCCCTTCTAGGCAGTCAGGGTACCCTCCCAGTGCCCCAGAGGGAAAGGCACCCCTCCCAAGAACGATGCCGAAGCCCCAGAGTCCTATATTCTGCTTGTTCTGCATAATTGGGCCTTTACTCCTCTGAACTCACACCAAAGGTTTTGCCAACCAAGAGGGTAAGATTCTGCTGAGTGGAAAGGGGTCACACTACTGGAGAGGCCAGGGGAGCTGGGGCACTCGGCCAAGAACCCTAGATCATGGGAGGTCACAGTGAAAGGCGTGGGTGGAGTCCCCTAAGCCACCCCTGCTTCTTCCTATGTCCTCTGACTTCTCCCATCCAAGAAAGCGGCCAAGACACAAGGTAGGAGTGGAAGTTTATTCTGGAAAAAACCAGTGCCACCCTCCCCCATAGTTCAGAAAGGTTTTCCGGGGGCCCTGCCCCTTCAGTGGTCGGACTGGTGCTCACCAATGCCTATTATGATGCTGCCACTTGGGTGAGGGGCTCCTCCAGGTACTGCACCAAGGCCTGGGCCTGTAAGAGGGAAACACATCAGTCCACACCTGGCCTGACCTACCCTGGCAGGATCCCCAGTGCTCCTCATGCCATGCTGAGCAAGTCCCCTACTCTGGCCCGATGGAGTCGGCCACACTGGTCACAGGGACAGAGAACGAAGGCTGGGCCTGGGTGATGGGCACATACGTACCTTAGCCTTGAGCATCCCGAAGCCCACGGTCTCCTTGGCATACATACACAGCAGAAGATTGGCCACTCGGGTAATGGCTACACGGCCCTCCTGGCGGGACAACAGGACAGAATGGGATACTTTGCTTGGTGCCTTTAGCTCCCTCCTTTCCTAAGGCCTCTGCTGGCGCTAAAGAAATTGGTATGCTCCTTCCATGCCCACGGCACATGGGAAGTCCAGCTGGAAGCTTTGCTCATGGCCCCGGACATGAGGTTCTGGTTCAACCTCTGCAGAGGCACTTGCGAACCAAGTTACCCTGGAGACTAGATCTCTCACCAACGCAGTGTCTCCCTGCCCTTACCGCACCCCAGACGGTGGCTAGGATGTACATACAAATGTAAGCGTCTGTCAAGAGTTATACAAATGGGGGTATTATCATAGGCTCACTCCAGAGCCACTCAGAGGGACTGAGAGTAGTAAGTCAACTTATCTCTCCCTTCTTTTACCATATGGGAATTTTTACTTATTTTATATTTTTATTTATTTATTGAGACATGGTCTCGCTCTGTAGCCCAGGATGGCCTTGGACTCAGGACAATCTGCTTGCCTCAACTTCCTGAGTGCTGGAATTACAGAGCTGCACCACCACATCCAACTTTATGTGATGCTGGGGAATCAACTCAGGGCCTTGCGCTTCAACTGCTGCACCAATTCTCTGGTCCTATTTTAACATTTACTCATTTATTTTTTAACACAAAGTGTCACTTTGTCATCTAGGCTGGTCCTGAACTCACTATGTAGCTCAGGCTGGCTTAAACTCACAGGTACCTTCCTGCCTGGCTTCCCAGTAATGGGATTACAAATGTGTGCTATCACAGCCAGCTCACGTGGTGCTGGGGAATTGAACTTAAGGCCTTGTGCTTGCTAGGCAAGCGGCCTAACCACTGTGCCATTCCTCCAACCGAGGAATGTTTTATTAAACTGCAGAGATCAATTAAGGAGGTTAACTAAACAGGGCCTGGTGGTGTAGGTCTGTAATCTCAGCACTTAGGCAGAAGGATGGACAAGTTCAAGCCTAGCCTGGGCAACTTAGTGAGACTCTGTCTAAAATTTTAAATAAATAAATATGTAAATAAACAAATAAAAAGGACCAGGCATACAGCTCAATGTGAAGACCCGTGGGTTCAATCTCCAGTACCACAAAATAAACATACAAGCTCAACCACTGAATTACACCCTCAGCTCAAAAAATGTTTTCTATGGTTGTGGTGTAATAATCGAAAAACGTTTGAAGCTACTGTCCTATTGCAGTTCTAAGCTGGGCATGCAGGAGGGCTCATCTATTGAATCAAAAAGGCACTGACTAAGCAAGGAGTGGGGAAGAACAGGCACCTGGTGTTGTGGTGATCTTTTCTGGGGAGACTCCTTCAGTTTGGTTCTGTGGACCTCCACTAAGGATATACTGAGAGCTGGGAACCAGGTACTGCGCCCCTGACTCTTCGGCCTCATCTCCGACTACCCTCCGCCACTCCCATGCTACTCCAGTTTTAACAACCACATTGATCTTTAACCAGGTCTCATTCTGCTTCAGGGCTTTCGCACTGCTGTCCTCTCGGTAACGTCCTCCCTCACGTGGCTGCACGGCTGGTCCTCCACTGTCCTTCAGATCTCTGATTGGATGTCAACCTTTCAGTGAGACTGACCTAGCCAGACCAGGGCCCCCAACCCCACTTCCCTTACATTTCCTCCTGGTCTCACTTTGCAGCCCAGGCTGGTCTTGAAGTCACCTGGAGCCCAGGCTAGCCTTGGACTCATGGCCATCCTCCTGCCTCAGACTCCTGAGTGCTGAGCTTACAGGCATGCGCCACCACATCCAGCATTACGTGGTGCTGGAGAATCAAATGAAGGGCCTTATGCCAAGTGCTTTAACCACTGTGCCATTCCTCCAGCCCTCTGACTTTCATTTTAGAAAACTCTAGGTCAGATCCTTCTCATCTCTGCACATAAGCATAAAGCATGATAATCATTTACGGGATGTCCTTCTAAAAGTTGCTGAAAACATGATTTATTGGCCTGAAGTTTACCTAGCTTATCTCATCAACTTTAAGGACTGAGAACAACTGTGACCAAAAGTCTTTCTGGGCCTGGTGGCATAGGCCTCTAACCCCAGCACTCCAGGAGGCTGTGCCAGGAAGACTGCAGGTTTGAACTCAGGCTGGGCAACTTAGTGAGACTGTCTCAAAATAAAAAATAAAAATGGGCTCAGTGTGAAGGTCCTGAATTCAATCCCCAGTACCGCAAAAGAAAGACTAGAAAAAGAAAGATGTCTCCATTGCTCTAAAGTTGTGGTCAACTTGGATTCTAGCAATGCCTCACATGATGGAGACTGCCCCTCAAGCTGGAAGACTCAACCTGAGATAGGAACCAGGGCAGAGATAATAACCAACCATACCCTGGCCCACCTCAACTATTTTTTTTTTCTGAGACAGGGTCTTTCTCTGTAACCCAGGATGGTCCTAAACTCACTATATAGCTAGCCTAGGCTGGCCTTCATCTAACAGCAATCCTCCTGCCTCAGCTTCCCAAGAGCTGGGATTACAGCTGTGTACCACCATGTCCCATTTCCACCTCAGCTACTCTTTTAAAAAACAGAAGTTGGCCTGGTAGTGCAGCTTGGTAATCTCAGCAACTAGGAGGCTGAGCAAGAAGATCATAAGTTCAAATCCAGCCTGGCAACTTAGCAAGACCCTGTTTCAAAATCAAAAATCAAAATTAGAGACTGAAGGAAAGCACAATGGTAAGGTCCTGAGTTCGATTTCCCAATACCACAAATCTGGGCATGGTGACACCCACCCGGGAGTGCAGCATTTGGGAGGCTGAGGCAGGAGGACTGCTCGGCGTTCAAGGAGAGCCTGAGCTCCAAAGTTCAGACCATCCTGGACTACATAGAGACAACCTGTTTAAAAAAAAAAAAAAAAGCAAAAAGCTGGCCTCCTGCTTTTGTGGGCAGGCCAGTCTGGCCTTCTTCATCAGGGCGTGCCCCCTCCAGCTACTACTCCACCTGAAGTCCTTTCCTTAACTTCCCTCACCTTCCAATTAAAGCTATGCCTGTAAATTCATACTGTCACTTAATTTTGAATTCCCATTATCACGAAAGCAGTGATCTAAGCTAGCCAATGATACTATTTTGCTAGGCCTAAGAACACTACAAGGACCTCAATACTTGGTAACTGAACAGATCCTGAGATAAATGAGACAGTCCCTGCTCCCAAGAAGTGTTTCTGTTTAACCACCACTCTACAGTTTACATCTAATCTGTCATTTGGTCTTCACAATATTTGAGTGAGCTGAAGAAGGGGAAATTACTATACCTCTAATGAGATGAGGAGAGGAAACTCACAGAGGTTAAGTGACTTACCCAAGGTTCCCCAAATGACAAGCAGATGGCTGGGAGCAGAGCCCAAACCATACCTCAAGGTCCAAGCCTCTCTTCCTTACCACCACTTGATGTATGGGGTCCTGCCTACCACAAATGCTGTGCACAACGACCACCTCTTAGTAGTGTTCTGGAGGTCCTGTCCCCACTCCTCCAACCATCCAGGGTGGGGTCCAGGTCTCCCCTGGGGATTCCCTCCCTTGCGGAGCAGAGGAAGTCGGACTCGCCTCTCCATACCATACAGTCCATGAGGATGAATTTGAGATTGTCTTCATTAAACGCCTGGTTCCCGTTCCGGTCGTAGGCAGCCCAGATGTTACTGGCGATGGCCGCAGTAACCCGGGCGTCCGTGTCCCCATAACCTGAGTAGGCCAGCAGCGATCCCTCGTTATTCAGCAGCCTGGCGAGGGACAGGAAGTGATACAGACTTACTCAGGGGAGTAAAACGCACGGGCTCTTACCCCAACTCCAGCCACTGGAGCTTCCAGGAAGCTAGGGTCTGAGCTGTGCCCCGGAACGTGAAATAAGATCCTAGCGTATTCGGCTTCCTTTTTCGAAAGCGGCCCTGAAGGCTGGTCCCCCCAGCCGTCGCCCGTCTCTGCCGCCGCCTCCCTGCGTGGCGACCCTGCCGCATCCCTCCCTCGGACAGGTGTACACTGCCCCACTCCAACGCTCGCCACTCGGGTCCTCGGTGCGCACTCACAGGGTGCTCTGAACGCCTCCAGTGTTGGCTTGGCTGAGCACCTGGGTCAAGGCTTTGGGACGCAGCATGCCTGCACCTCCTAATCCTAAACTTCAGATCCCAGGAGCGGCCTCCCGCCGGTGTACACCAGCCGCTTCCCGTAGCCCAGCTGCCTCACTCCGCCTCGCCCTGGGAGTTGTAGTCTCTCCGCCCGGCTCTCGTGGCTCTGACTCAGCCGCGCCTCCCGCGAGGGGCGCTGGGAATTGTAGTTCCTTGTGGCTTCGCAAGGCACCCTGGGAACTATAGTTTGCCTTTCCAGTGAGACCACGCGGCTTTAGGGGGGCGGAAAGAGCGGGAGTTAAAGGACAGTGGCGGTTTTGGACTCTTAACCCATTCGTGGAGTTCACGATTCCATAGTAATGAAAAAAGAAAAAAACTCGCATTTGTTAGGCACACCTTTGGTTACTTTTTCTCAAAGCAGTCTTCCATTTAATGCACCATCCTGAGAGAAGCGAGAGAGGAAGCCAGGATTCAGGAAGACCACGTAGGCAAAAGCCAGGTCTCGGGATCCGCGCCTAACAGACCAGTCGGGCCACGGCAACAAGGTCGATCCCAGACGAGCCATCTTAACGTTGGGCGGTGGGAAAATCAACCTCTCGGGCAGGAGAGGCCCCAGACTGAGGAGAGACCAAGTTATCACAGGGAGCGGAGATACAGCGGTGACACCGAAAGTCCTTTGTCCCGGAGCGGGAATGCCCGTGCAGGGCGGAGCGGCCTCGGGCGGCGGGGACCGCGGGCTCTGGCCGCCGAGGTCCCTCGCTCCGGGCGCGCCCCGCCCGCCTGGCCCTGGCCCCTCCCGGCCGCCGCCCCTCAGGCCCCATCCGGCCGCACGACCCGGGGCTCGGCCCTGGGCGGACCCCGCTGCAGTGCTCCCCCCAGTCCGCCCGGGGCGCTGTGGCCGCCGCCGGTCGGAGGGGGCGGCGAAGCCTCCGGGAGCCGAGGGGGCGGTGGGAGGCGCCGAGCCGGCCGGGAGGGTGGGGAGGAGGAAGAGGGAGGGGGAGGAGGAGGAGGCGGAGGAGGAGGGGGAAGGAGCCGCGCGGGCTGGCGGGCGGCCGGGTGGTGGCGGCGGCATGGCGGAGCCGAGCGGGGCCGAGACGCGGCCCCCCATTCGGGTCACCGTCAAGACCCCCAAGGACAAGGAGGAAATTGTGATCTGCGATCGAGCCTCGGTCAAGGAGGTAGTAGGGCCGTGAGGGGGGGGGGGTCAGAAGGATCGTCCAGGAGGGTCTGGGAAGAGATGGGGGTTTCCGGGACGGCCGGGCGCCTCGAACGGCCCCCGACGAGCGGGCGGGGGTCCGCAGGGACCAGGGGGACGAGGCGGGCCAGGGGCGCCCTGCGAGCGTGAGCTGTGGGGGAGCGTGGCGCGGGTTTGGCCGTGTGGCCAGCGCTGGGGGCGTGGTGGGGAGTTGGAAGGATCCACCTTGCACCCGACAGGGCTGGGACCGGGCCTGAGGGCGGTGTGCGCCGGAGTCGGGGTTCGAGGCGCGGAGGGGAGCCGTGCTCGGGCAGTTCCGAGCGAGAGAACGGGTGAGGGGCAGGCGGGACGCCGGGCGCCTACCGTGTGCCTCGCAGAACGCCGGCGGAGGGGACTTTGTCCGTGTGCCCAAACCTTCCTACTCGCTCAAATCGAAGTTAGCTTTCGTTCTTGGCTCTTTGGGGATTTACAGAGCGCAGTAGATGCTCAATAAAATCTTGCTGAATGAGTGAACGGGGGATTAACTATTGCCTGTAGTCGCCACTGACTGTGTCTGCCCCAGAATTTTACGGAGGCGGGGCTTAAAACAGCCCATCTGGTTGGAAGATAGGAACCTGGAAGCTGCCTTGCCTAAGCAAGTGCACTGTTTGCGCTTAGAGTGTGCGTTTTGTTGTTTTGGTTTTGTTTCTTGTTTGTTTTTGAGGGGCTGGTAGAATTTGGAGAATCTGGGACTGGTGGACTAATACAGCCGTTAGAGCACTTACCTAGCAAGCACAAGGCCCTGAGTTTGATTCCCCAGCACCACATAAGCAAGGCATGGTGATACACGCCTGTAATCCTCAGGAACTCGGAAGGCGGAGGCAGGAGGATTTCTGTGAGGTTGAGGCTAGCCTGGGCTGCATAGTGAGTTCAGGACCAGCCGGGCTTACAGACAGAGACCTTGTCTCAAAAAAAAAAAAAATTAGAGAATCTAGCTCTCCCCAGGCTAGCCCTGGATGTCATCACTGGTCCCACTTCCCTATAAAATCACTGAACACCCCTCAGTCACTAAATTCCAGAATTCAGTGTTACATGCAAATCTCCAGTTGGAAGACATGTGTGGTTAAGAGGCAGGTCCTTGGTGTCAAGACTACAAGTTTCCTCAGTTACCCAACATCTCTGATCCTGTTTCCCCCCACCCCACCCCTTTTGAATGGAGATAGGGGCTGGAGGAATTGCGCAGCAGTTAGAGTACAAGGCCCTGAGTTGACTCCCTAATACCACCTATGGGTGTGGTGATGCCTGCCTGTAATCCCAGCACTCAGGAGGCTGAGGCAGGAGGATTGCTGTGAGTTCATGGCCAGGCGGGGCTACATAGTGATTTCCAGGCCAGCCTGGGCGACAGAGTAAGACCCTGTCTCAAAACAAAAATAAATAAATAAATAAATTAGATGGGCATGGTGGGACTAGAGTGCAGTACTCTGGAAGGTTGAGGCAGAAGGACTCCCAGCCAGGGCAATTTAGCAATGTAGTAAAGGCTTGTATCAAAATAAAAGTGGGCTTGGTATGAAGGCCTTGGGCTTGATCCCAAATAAATATGTTATTGCTCAGTAATTGGAATCTGGGGCTGGAGGAATGGCTCAGTGGTTTAAGCACTTGTTTAGCATGCACTAAGTCAAGTGCTAAGTACCCGAGTTCCCCAGTACCACTTAAGCCAGACATGGTGGCTCACGCCTGTAATCCCAGCACTAGGGAGGCTGAGGCTGGAGAATTGCTGTGAGTCCAAAGCCAGCCTGGGCTCCAAAGTGAGTTCAAGACCAGCCTGGACTACCGTGTGAGACCCTGTCTCATAATAATAGTAATAATAATAATAATAATAATAATAATAATTGGGATGTATTTGTTTTAGGTTTTTATTGTTTTTGGTGTTCATGATGTTGGCTGTGCTGGGAACCAAGCTAAAGGCCCAGCCCATTTAATTTTTGATTTTGTAACAGAGTTTCCAGACAGAGTTAACAAGACTGGATTCGAATTTGTAATCCTCCTGCCTCAGCCTCCCAGACTGCTGGGATTATAGGCCTGTGCCACTGGGCCCAGCTTTGTTATAGTTGTTATGAAAAACCTGGGAATTAAGAGAAGAACGAATGTCAGCTCTCTGGGAGTCAGAAGCATGAAGATCTCAAGTCTGAGCCCAGCCAGGGCAACCTACAGAGATCCTACTACAAAGAAAATTAGAAATAAATAAATAAGGGCCAAGGATGTAGCTTGGTGAATACCTTGGGTTCAACTGCCACTACGAGAAAAACCTGAGGTCAAGAAGGCCGAAGGTGACAAAGCCTGGGCTCCCGGGTGTTGAAGGAATTGGGGTGAGGGGTGACTGAACAGTACCGCACCACAGAGCAGAATGGAAGTCCGGAGGCTGTGATGGCAGATAGAAGCAGGGGCTTTCTACAGTGCAGGGCTTGGGGATGGAGCTAGGAGAAGCAGCCATTGCTGTTCCGTATTTTTTATTTAAAAAGGATCCTCTTGGGGCTGTAGGAATGGGTCAGTGGTTAAAGCACTTGTCTAGCAAGTACTAAGTCAAGCACTAAGTACTCGAGTTCGATTCCCAGCACCACATACACTGGGCGTGGTGGTGCATGCCTCTAATCCCCGTACTCGGGAGGCTGAGGCAGGAGGATTGTGGTGAGTCCAAGGCCAGCCTGGGCTCCACCATACTGAGTTCAGGACCAGCCTGGGCTGCAGAGCGAAATATGGGGATATCTGAACCAAAAGAATATAAGAAGAGGATGGGGTGCAGTTCTATGTTTAAAGCACTTGCCCGGGATGCCTCAGGCCCAGAGTTTGATTTCCCAGCACCACATAATATCTGGATATGGTGGTGCATGCCTGTAATCCTAGCACTCAGGAGGCTGAGGCAGGAGGATTGATATGAGTTTGATAGCAGCCTGGGCTCCATAGTGAGTTCAGTCAGGACCAATGTGAACTATAGAGTGAGACCCTGGCTCAGATAAATAAAGCTGGGCATGATGACACACACCTGTAATCCCACCACTTTTGGGAGGCTGAGGCAGAAGGATTGCCATGAGTCCAAGGCCAGCTTGGGCTACATAGTGAGTTCAGACCGTGTCTCAAAATAATAAAGAATATAAGTAGAACTAGGTATGTAGCTTACGGGCAGAGTGCTTGCCTAGCATGTACAAGGTTCAGTTCCCATTACCACACACACATGCATTCTAGCAAGAGTTGCTAATAAGAGTTGCAAGTGGAGTGATGGAGTTAAGACTTCTGAACAGACTTCTCATGAAGAGCAAGAGAATGCAGATGCTCTTGAAGAAGAGGCAGGGTCCCTGGTGGGTGGAGCCCTTGCAGCCTCCACAGTGATCTCTGCCTTTGGTCACAGTTCAAAGAGGAAATCTCCCGGAGGTTTAAGGCTCAGCAGGATCAGCTGGTCCTGATCTTCGCAGGCAAGATCCTCAAGGATGGAGACACACTGAACCAGCATGGGATCAAAGATGGGCTCACTGTCCATCTAGTCATCAAGACCCCTCAGAAGTAAGTGCAAAAGAAGGGCAGACCTCACTTCGGATTGGACCTCACTGCCATTGTTGTCTTACCTGTTGCTCAGCTCTGCCCGGAGAGCTGATGTCCAGGCTCAGGTAGCTCCTGCATGCTTACAGCCTCACCTCCTGGGTGGCAAGCCATTACAGCTCCCATAATGCCCTGAAGGCAGATCGCAGTAACTACTCTCCCTCTCCCTGGTCTACTGAGTTCCCCAGGTCCCCTGCCCCAGTCTGTAGTGAGGGTAGAATGCAGGTTCAGGAAGTGACAGGGGCTGGCAGTAACTATGGAGCCCACAGAGATCGCTCTGGTACCTTCCCTCTTCACACACTCAAACCAGGATTCTCTTTTCTTTGTTCTTAGGGCTCAGGATCCAGCTGCGGCCGCGGCTTCTTCCCCATCCACTCCTGACCCTGCCTCAGCACCCTCCACCACACCTGCTTCACCTGCCGCCCCTGCCCAGCCTTCCACCTCTGGCAATGCTGCCTTGGATGCTGGTGGTGGAAACCGGAGAAGCAGTGGGGGGGGTCCCGCCCCAGTGGCTGGGGAGGGACCCCCCAATGCTACTGCATCTATACTCTGTAAGCCTGTAGGGAGGAACACACAGTCTTGTGCTGGGCTGGGGAGTGGAGAGAGACAGGCTGAGGGACAAACATGGTCCCTGCTCCTAGTCTGATATAGTAGGGAATCCTTAGACAACAGAGGGAGGCGACCAGCCCATGAGTGCTTCCCAGAGGAGAGAAACAGAGCTAAGTGTTAGGAGTGAGGGGAGGAGGAGCCTGATACAGGAGCCCTGGGTGAGAGGAGTCAGGAGATGCTGGCTCTAGCAATAAGCAGGTGAGGAGGACTTCCCTTCCGGGTCAGCAGGCCACCCCTGACCACCTCCTCTCTGCTCGTTTCTGCTCTTGGCACAGCCTCTGCCACCGAGGAGGTCTCGGTCCTGTAGGCTCACATCTCTGCTGAAAGTAGACGAGGGGTGGGACTGTGGGAGAAATTGGAAGGAAATGTGAGAACCAGTGGTGGTCCCACTCTAGAGTCCTGAATTCAGTAGGTCTCCTTGGCGGGGAGGGGCTCTTGGGGTAGACGGTGACCCTGCACCCTCTCCACAGCTGGCTTTGGGGGCATCTTGGGGCTGGGCAGCCTGGGCCTTGGCTCTGCCAACTTCATGGAGCTGCAGCAGCAGATGCAGAGGCAACTGATGTCCAACCCTGAGATGCTGTCACAGATCATGGAGAACCCTTTGGTCCAGGATATGATGTCCAACCCCGACCTGATGCGTCACATGATCATGGCCAACCCCCAGATGCAGCAGCTGATGGAGCGGAATCCAGAGATCAGCCACATGCTTAACAACCCTGAGCTCATGAGGCAGGTGGGTACAAGAAGGCGGGAGGAGTAGAAGACTCCAGGTACCTGGCTGTTCCCTGCCCAGCCTTTCCTATCTTATTCTGCACTCTTTTCACTCTTTAGCAGCCATGTTTTGATTTTTAGAGGTACAACAACGAACAGATACAGGCCTACCTTTTCAGGACCTCCTGGTCTCACAGAGATGTAGACAAGTAAATAGGCAGTTGTAGCAGACTGTGGTGGTCAGTACTAACCTCAGGACCACCACATCATGCTAAGGGGACTCACAGCATCAGGATGGCTTCTGACCCCACCTTGGAGCTTAGAGGAGGCCTTCTGGACACCCAAGTGAGGAACATGAGTGAAACAGAGCAAAAAAGAGAAAGTATTCAGGGCTAAAGGACAGCAAAGGCAAAAGCTTGAAAGTGAAAAGAAGTATGATATTTATGATGTTTGGGAGTGTTGTGGCATGGCAGAGCTGGGGGAAGGGAGGCTGTTTTGGCCTTGTTGCTTAGGAGAGAGTACTCTCTCTGTCTCTGTCTCTGTCTCTGCTTCTCTCTCTCTCTCTCTCTTTTTCTCTCTCTCTCTCTCTCATGAGACAGGGTCTTACTTTGCTGTCCAGGCTGATTCTGAACTCTATGTAGCTCAGGCTGGTGTCAAACACACAGCCATCCTCTTGCCTCAGCCTCCCGAGTGCTGGGATTACAGGTGTGCACCACCATGCCCAGTTTATGCACTGCTGGGGAATCTAACCTAGGGCCTTGGGCTTGCAAGGCAAGTGCTTTAACCACTATTCCTCCAGTCCACCAGGGGTGAGAATGGGTGGTTTGCCAAGTAGAGTTGTGGACATCAGTGGTAGACCCACCAGAAGATAACTTCCAGGCTGCCAGGTCAAGATGGTGACCAAGTAACAGAGCTGCACAATGTCTCCTCTTTTACCCACTTAAAAAGTTGAGAATTTAGTCATAAAACGCCTGTTCAGTTTAGCTAGGACAGGGAAGAGCACCCCAACAACTGAAAGGAGGCTTGGAAGTAGAAAAAACAGCAGCTGCCTTGGTGTGGTCCTGAGCTGCAGATCACAGACAAAGCCCAGAGTCTAGAACCTCAGATTAGGTAAACGTGAATCCAGGAGAAGTGGGAATTGTCAGCAGCTGGTAACCCTAGCCTCTGAAAAATGAATCTGCGGATGGTGCATACTACAGATGCATTGTGCACTCCTCCTAAAAAAAGGCCCTCAGGAGCCCAGATCAGAAGCAGTGTGCTGCAGCCATAATGAGCATAATGAGCAATGACGTGAGCAGGAGCCATAAAAAAGCCTAAGACTGAACTGATTAGAGTACACGAAAGCTCAAAAGAGCACATCATGGCTTTTGGGGTCACCCTTAAACAGTGCCTAGGAAGAAACTGACACAGGAGGCAGTTGCAGAGAGGAGATAAAGGCTGCAGATCTCCTAACCTGCTCAGTGTAGTGGGCGCACCTTCAAGAGTGGAGAGTCCTGCCCTGGGGGAGGGAAGCCAGGACAGGCAGGAGAGCTTTGCTGAGGGGTCAGGTGGTGAACAAGACTCCTCAGAGGCCATTGGACTGTTAGGTCTCCCTCACTTCCTACTCCCAGCACTGAACTAAGAGGAATTGCAGCTCCCTACCACACACTGTCATAGCTGTTCAAAGAAACCTCTTGACTAAGCCTCTAAAGTGAAGTCCCTCAACACCAGAAACATGGGAAGAAGACAGAGCAGAGAAATAGGGTACCCACAGAGATGCCTGAGACCTTAGAAACTAATGTCATGAGCCCTGAAGTAGTGGAACTCATATAGAGAAGGAAGTCAAAAAGGAAATAAATGAGTCAGGCAACCAGTTCAAACAAGATATTCTCAAAGAAGTGCAAGCAATGATCAGCAGGCTTAAAGAGGATCTTACTAAGCAAATAGTGGTCCCAGTGGAGACAAAGCTTACTGAGCCTACTAAAGCCACAAATAAAAAGTTGGCTGAGATAAAGAAAGGAAATGTAAGACATGAAGGAACATTTTAATAGAGAAGTGGAAAAATCTAAAAAGAAATCTAGATGAAATTGAGGACAGGAAAAATATGTGTGACAACAGGAGAAGACAATTCATATTGTGAGGACAGAATTTCAGATCTTGCAGATAAGGCTGAGTTAAATGATACAATTAGGCACAACCCCAAAATTAGAAATGAGCAAAGTAGCTGGAGACACTAGCTGATGGATGATTCAAAGAGAACCAATCTCAGAATTATGGATGTGGGAGAAAGAGCAGAAGACAGTACCCAAGACAGTACCCAAGATATAAAGGATTTATTCACTGCAGTAGCACAGGAAGATTTCTCTAACCTAAGAGAAGAAATTAACTTCCAGATACAAGAACCTTATAGAACACCAAATAACCTCAACCAGCAACAAGACTGGCCACAACATGTCATAATCAGAACCTCAGAAATACAACATAAAAAGAGAATATTAAAATCAGCAAGAGGAAAACAGACATTCTACCAAGGCAAACCCATTTGAATTACTGCAGATTTCTCAAGGCAAATGTTAAAGGCTAGGAGAGCCTGGAGCAAGATCTTTCAAGCTTTAAACGACAGCAAGTGTTAACCCAGGTTGCTGTATCCAGCAAAATTATCCCTGAAAATTGAAGAAGTAAAAAGTTTTTCATGACAAAGAATCACTTAAGAAATTTGCAACCACTAGCCCAGCATTGCAGAAAATACTTGGAGGAATCTTTGAGAGAAGCAGAGACAAGCAGCACCAAAAAAACATGGAGGAAAGGAAACACCTAAAGAGAAAGTATAATGACAACAACAACAAAAATAGGTTGGTATTTGAATCATGTGATTGGTATCCTTCTAAAACAGTATCAGCTGTCTCATAAAATCTGTGAATTTTCTCCCATAATCATTATTTTCAATAGTATATAAGTTTACAAAACATAATAATTATATTCAACATGGGGAATTGGTATAAAATCTTTAAAAATATGTATGCATGAAATTAGTGATAGGTAAAAGGATAAACCAAATCTGGCAAAATGTTAATAATTAGTGAGATGTGAGTAAACAATTTATAAAGTTAAAAAAAATCTGAAATAACTAGGCATGCCACTCTTATCTATTGCTTTAACTGTAGTATACTTACGTGATACAGATTTAAGTTCAGTAAATTGATGTAGACTTAAGCTCGTTTAATGTAACAATTTACTTTTGATGTTGGTTGTAAATTTATCCTCTTTGAGAGAGGCAGAAATATAAGCAGCACCAAAAAACATGGAGGAAAGGAAACATCTAAAGAGAAAGTGTAACAAAAAAATAGATTGGTATTTGAATCATTTTATTGATATACTTCTAAAACAGTACCAGTTTTATAAAATCTGTGAAATTTCCTCACATAATCATTATTTGTAATATTTGCAAAACAGAATAATTACATTCAACGTGGAGAATTGGTATAAAATCTTTAAAAATATGTATGCATGAATGTATAGATGGATAGGTAGATAAATGATAAGCTAAATCTGGCAAAATGTTAGTGATTAGTGAAATGTGAGTAAATAAGTTACGAAAGTTAAAGAAATTCTGAAGTAACTAAGTATGCCATCATATCTATTGCTTTCAATATATTTATGCGGTACAGATTTAATTTCATTTATTGTAACAATTCACTTATTTGGTCTTCAATGTAAGTTTATCCTAAGAAAACTGATTGATGTAATGATAACCTTCTAAATGTACAGACATGTACCTTGCAGTACTCAGCTAAGGCATTCAAAATTTAACTTCTTTCTCTCCTTTTCTTTCTCACATTTACTAGCCTTATGAATTACATGGTTGTAGTTCTTTTCTTATGGGGACTGGTGGGTGAGATTAGGTTAAAGAATCTCCACAAAGATATAACAAAATACAGAAAAAAAAGGAAGAACTTTTGGCAAATATTCCAATAAAGGGATCTGTTGAACTCAGAGAAGAGGCATCAAGATTTGACCACTGCAGCCCATTCTAGGGGTAGCAAGCTGAGCCGAAGAGTGGTGATTTGAATGACATGAGTCAGACACAGAAGCTTAAATATGTTAGATATCGTATGGCTTCTCTGATTTGGGAAACCTAGTTAATAGGCATTCAGTGGAACCTCATGGTGTGATAGTGGAAGTTAGGGCGGATGGGGAGGGTTTGGCAGGGCCAAAAATGGGAAGGGATTGTAAAGTTGATGTGATACATGTGTGCACAAAATACTCAAATTCACTGTAAACATTATGTATCACATATGTGTATTAATAAAAATGGTGGGGAAAAAAACTAAAAAAGGGCTGGGTGTGTAACTCGGTAGGAAAGCCCTGGGTTCCATCCCCAGTGCAAATTTAAAATTAGTTAAACAAAAGGTGACTTCCATAAGTTTCAAAAGGAGAAGGATTTTCAAGTATTTTGTTCTCTGTCTATAATTGCACTATTATATAGTAGTTAATGCATATTCATTGGAAGGGTGATTTCTGCAACAAGGGATAGAGTTGTGTTGAGCCTAGTGTATGGCCTCCAGCGGTGCCCTGGAGGAGGGGGTTGGGGCTGGAGACAGAGCTCAGCAATTGGAGTAGGTGTCTAGCAAGCTCAGGGCCCTGAGTTCAGTTCCCCAGCACCACATAAGCTGGGTGTGATGGCGCACACCTGTAATCGCAGCACCTGAGAGGCTGAAGCAGGACTGCAGTGAGGTCAGACCAGCCTAGACTATAGAACACGACCCTGTCTCAAAAAAAAAAAAAAAAAAAAAAAGGAGAGAGAAAGTGGCAGGGGTGAATCAGATTTGGAAAGAGGAAAGGGAAGGGGGTTTCAAGTTGGAGGTGAACAAAAAGTAGCTACGCTTACCTTTTCTGTCCTGAGCTCCTGTGGATTTGACCTAGGGGGCCCCCCTCACTGAGAGTGATCCATGGGCTCCAAGAAAGGAAGCCCAGACTTCCCCGGGGGATTCACTCTTACTCAAGGTTCAGACAGAGGCATAGGTAACAAGGCCCCAGATTCCATCCTCAGTACAAAAAGCAGTACAAAAAGAGTTTAGTCAGGCCCGAGGCCTGCGGGTGAGGCTTAGAGGGTTTTTAGCATTGTTCCAGCCTGCTCCTATTCCCCGCCCAACTGGTCATTGGCCAGGAGCCACAGTTTGGTCCTGATCAGAGGTATCAGCCTCCCCTGGAAACTTAGCTCTACCACTGACTGGCTTTGTGTCCTGTGGCTGGAAGTCTATGAACATCTCTGAGCTTATTTTGTCATCAGCAAAATAAGGACAGGAACCACTACTTGGGATGGCTATCCTAGGAACTGTATGACTTGGATTTTGCAGATTCATTGCCCCAGTGCCTGTAGGTAATTAGGTGTTCAGTGGATGCTGATTTTTCTCTCTGCCCCCTCCCTGTCCTGTAACCCTTCTGACTCAGTTTCCCTGCATTCCCTGACACTTCTGTAGACCCCCAAACCTTAGATAGGAAAGTTGCTGCCTTGTCCCATCTTGGAGCATTGTCCTACACTCGAAAATACCCCAGGGAGGCAGGGCAGAAGCCGGGTCACAGTAGGGGAAGGACATGCTCCCAATTCCTGCCTTTGGGCAGTTCCTGCGTTCCTGACACGGCCTCCTTCTGGAAGTCTACCCTTTTCCCGGTTTGGCACACTCTTGGGTCAGTGTCCACCTTGTCTCTGTCTTCACCAGACGATGGAGCTTGCCCGGAATCCAGCAATGATGCAAGAAATGATGCGGAACCAGGACCGAGCCCTGAGCAACCTGGAGAGCATCCCCGGGGGGTACAATGCCCTCCGCCGCATGTACACGGACATCCAGGAGCCCATGTTCAGCGCTGCCCGGGAGCAGGTGGGGCCAGGGGCTAGTTGCTCTTCTAGGGTCTGTGCAGGCAAGCGTGGGGTGCTGTCTGCCCCTGGGGTGATAAACCTTAGCTCGGAGGCATTTGCCAGGGGTGGGGCAGGTTGCTGGGGATTAAGGGTAGAATGTAGCTGGAGTTCCCAGCGAAGTGGGTGAGACATAGGGTCCAAGAGACACAATATGGTCTGACCAGTTTCAAAGGTTCTGGGGTAGACTAGTGACATGCCAGCCCTAACGCAGTGTGTCTAAGTGTGGCCCTTAAGTCACCTGGGAGCTTGTCAATAAGAATGTGCTCGGTCTCCACCTTTTTGGCTTTAGGTTGAATCCTACTCTGGGGTCCCAGCCTGGAATTGCGCTCTTTTAAAAATGCTTTACAGGGATTGGAAGAATAGCACAGTAATTAGAGTGCTTGCCTAGTAAGTGGAAGGCCCTGAGTTCGAGTCCCCAGCTGGTTGAAATGAGACATGCCTGTACTCCCATCACTCACAGAGTTGAGGCAGGTGGATTGCTGTGATTTCGAGGCTAACCTGGGCTGCCTAATGAGTTAAGGACCAGCCTGTACTACAGAGCAAAAATCTGTCTCAAAAAAAAAAAAATATGCTGGGCAGCACAGTACACACCTGTGATCCCAGCCACTCAAGAAGCTGAGGCAGGAGGATCACAAATTCAAGACTAGCCTGGACAATTTAGTAAGACCCTGTCTCAAAATAAAAATAAAAAGATCTAGGAGTGTAGCTCAGCACTCCCTGGTTCAATCCCCAGTACTATAATAAGTAAGTAATAAAAAAATAAATAAAAAGAGGCAGCTGATATAGCTCAGCTTGAGGCCCTGGACTCAGGCCCCAGGTATCTCCAGTACTGCAAGGCAGTGTAAAGCTTGTGAATTTTCACAAGTACCTGGCTCCAAGGTATGAGGGCAAAGAAGGAAAGAAAGAAAAGGCACCGTCCCGAGCGGCCTGTGCTCCCGTGTGTTCTGCTGTGTCTGCTTGGCATGGGTATCCAGGATAAGTGTATCTTTCACTAACTCTGCTCCTGGTCTGTTTGCTGTCCCTACAACTCCACACTGTCTTAATTAGCCTTGCCACTGAGTAGAGTAAATTCCCTACTGTATTTTTCAGAATGACCTTGATTATTCTTGCATTGGTCCTTCAGATTTTAGAAACTGCTTTTAGGGATCTACTATTCATTTTTTAAGACAAGGTCTCAAATATTAACGTTTTTTTCTTGAGATTCATAGCAATCCTCATGCTTCAGCCTCCTGAGTGCTGGGATTATAGGCGTGTGCCACCATGTCTAGTTTATGTGTTGCTGGGGAATCAAGCTTGGGGCCTTGAGCTTGCTAAGCAAGCCCTTCAACGTCTGAGGCCAACTATTAATTTTCTTTTTTTTCTGAGACAGGGTCTTGCTCTGTAGTCCAGGCTGGTTGTGAACTCACTGAGTAGCCCATACTGGCCTCGAGCTCATGGCAATCCTGCCTCAGCCTCCCGAGTGCTAGGATAACAGGCATGTACCACCATGCCCAACTTTTGTAGTGCCAGGGAATTGAACCCAGGGCCTTGTGCTTGCTCAGCAAGTGCTCTAACTGTGGTGCTATTCCTCTAGCCGTATATATTTTAAAGAAAGTTTATGTAAAATGTTCCTTAAATAATTGTAAAAAGTTTTTGTTGAAATACTGCATGTGCCTGGTTTTTAAAAAATCAAACATTTGAGCAGGGCTAATAAAAAGCGGCAGGAAGCGCTGATGCGCTGCGAAGCCGGGAAGCGCCTGCTTTGCTGAAGGGCACCACACGTGGCCCACACCTGGCTGAGTGTCGGCGGTCCCAGCTTCTAGGGGGGACCGTGAGTGAAACACCTGGCCTTTTTGAGTCTTAGCTTCCTTATTTTCAGAGTGGAGGTAATACGTTATAGCAATGGCTGTCAACTCTTTTATACTCATAAAAGTTACGGAGGATCCTGGAAAGTGTTTGTTGTTATGGGTTATATCTGTCAGCATTCATTGTGTCTAAAATTAAAGCCAATTTTTTCCTTTTTTTTGAGAGGCAGGGTCTCCCTCTAGTCGGCGCTCATCCTGAACTCACAATGTAGGCCCAGGCGAGCCTTGAATTTACGGCAGTCCTCCTGCCTCAGCCTCCTGAGTTCTGGGATTACAGGCATGGGTCACCATGCTTGGCTCATGTGGTGCTGGGGAATCAATCTCAGGGCCTTGTGCTTGCTAGGCAGGTGCTGTAACCGCTGTGCGATTCCTGTAGCCACTAAAGCTGATATTTTTTTAAATCATTTAAAAATTACAATTCACTACAAGCTAACAAAATTCTTTTGAAAAATAGCTCTATTTTAAACAAAGCTTAAGAGGAAGTGCAGCCTTGTTTTGCTTTTTACAGATCTGGGTGTCTGTCTTACTGTTACAAGACAACTGGCTTCTCAGATCTGTATGCATTGTATTGAATGTCGTGTCCCGCAGCCTTTGGGAAGCTCCACTGTATACCCACGAGAGTTAGAGTGAAAAAGGCAAATTAACGTCTTAGAATTCTGAAAAACATTTAAAAGCTCACAGGACCCTAGGACCACACTTCTGAAAACTAGTGTATTCAACGGATATTATAAGCTGATGCTTCTGTGTCAGACGCATAATAGGTGCCCAATAAATGGAGGCTGCTATCGCCCAGGGTAAATCAAGAGACTTAGTCCTTAGGGTGTACCAGGAAGAACGAAGTAGAACTCAGAGCTTGGTATGTATGACTCTATAGTCACGTTACTAGAACAGGAAGTGTGACGCAGGGACACAGAGCGAGACCCTGGTGCGTGAACCCGGGCCTGTGAGCCCAGTCATCTGAGCCGGCATTGGTGAAGCAGAGGGACCACACAGCTCAGAGTAGGAAAGCCCTTGGTCAGCCTTGCCCTGTGGCCCACTCTGAGTAGCAAAAGAAGTGACTATATGCGAAAGCCCTGAGTGGGGGAGGGCCAAAGCTACTCAGGGACCTCCTGCTTGTGTGCGTGACCCCTGGGGCCCAGAGAGGAAGCTGCTGAGCTCTAGGCTCCTGTGGCCGCAGACCAAGAGAAATTGGGTCCTGGGATACTTGGGACAGGAGTGCTAAGTGCTGAGGTTCAGAGAGAAGAGGTTCTGAGTTGCCTCTGGGCAGCACTGGGGTCACTGAGGTCCTGGGGGACATGGTGAGGAACCTGTGCTGACAGCGTGATGGAATCAAGGCCTGTTGAGGAGGGAAGCCAGAGGAGAGGGGGCGGAAAGAGAAGACGAGGGGAGGCATCCTCAGCCAGGGGTATGCTCCACCAAGCAGGCACCACTATGGTGCCTAGATGGGCAGATGGCGCTGAGGGGGCTAGAGCACAAGGGAGAGGATGCTAAAGAGTTAGGATTGGACCATGGTGCTTGGGAAAGGGGGACTTGAGGCAGGTCAGCGTCAGTCAGATCTGCAGCTCTGAGCCTGCTTCCACCAAACCAGCAGGTGCCTATTGAACACCGAGCAGTGTTGGGGCTGAGGGTATACAGATTAAGTCAACATTTCCTCTGCCCCTTGAGGCCTTCGGGAAAAGGAAAATGCAGAGTACTGTGGACCACAGAAGAGATTAGAGCCAGCAAGAGAGAGGGAAAGTTTGCAGGTATCTAAGGGTTCTTTTACCCAGTCATCAGTATCAGGAATGGAGCTGCCATTGAGGGGCAGAGAACTCAGCTGAGGGTGTCCAAGGTCTTAAATCACACTTCCTTTCCTGGGGAAGGGGAGGCTGTTAGGTTAGAGTTAAATAAGAGCCTAGCCCTTGTCGTTGGTGTGTTTCAGTCCTTAACCCGAAACCTTTCCCTTCTCCCAGTTTGGCAACAATCCCTTCTCTTCCCTGACCGGGAACTCCGACAGCTCATCTTCCCAGCCTCTGCGGACTGAGAATCGAGAGCCCCTCCCTAACCCCTGGAGCCCCTCGCCCCCCACCTCACAGGCCCCCGGGTCCGGTGGGGAGGGCACCGGAGGATCGGGGACCAGCCAGGTGCACCCGACAGTCTCCAACCCCTTTGGGATCAATGCGGCTAGCCTGGGGTCAGGTATGTCCTAGAGTGGAAAGAGTTTAGTTGGGTCACCAGGGCAGTCCCCTCTGTCCCAGGACTGAAGGAGGTTCACACTGTTCTGGGATGTTCCAGAATGCCCTGGGAGATTATAATAAGGCTCCAGGGAGCTAGGTGTGATCATACACACCTGTAATCCCAGCACTGAGGAGTCAGGCAGGAGGATCACAGGTTCAAGGCCAGCCTGGACTATATAGCAAGTTCAAGGCCAGCCTACTCTATATAGTAAGACCTCGTTTCAGTGAAAACTAGAGGGTCTAGCAGCTTGCTACTAGGGTCTAGTAGTGGCCTCATCTGATGTCCCTGGGAGTGACCTGATTATTGGTTCAGGCCCTACCTCCTAAGTTTCATAAACACTTATATAAATGGGTCAGACTGGGAGTTGGGGTGGAACTGTAGAGGAACCAGGGCAGGCCAGCAGATGTGAGGCTGGGGGAGGGGGTTCTTTCCTGCCGTGTAAGGAAATGCAGGTTCTCTGCTGTACAAACCTCAGTGATTGCCCGATTATCTGGACTATGGACTGTACACGTGGCCCTGGGATGGCTTTGGTAGATGGCTTGATTTCTCTGTGCCTTGGGGAATATCTTCATTTGGAAAGTTCTGGACCCTTATGTGATTGAGTTTCCTTGCTTATAAAATAAAGACTGGACCTTGATCCATGGATTTAAAATTGTGTTCCTGATCCTGAGGGTCTAGATGTCCTGGGCTCTAGGATGAGAAAGTACAAAATGGGAGAAGCTCCAGGCCTCCTGCCCAACTTGAATTAGACGTTTATGTACTTGGTTTCAGAGTTAGATTTGGCCTGAGGAAGGGTCTGCTGCTGAAACAAGTTTGAAAATCATTGATGTAGGTGACATTGTTGTCAGTCCTTTCCAATCACATTATTGGGACTTGTGGGGGAAACAGCCCGGAAATGTGTAAATGAAACCCAGTTCTAGCTGGCTTTTCCGTAGTAGATGGGAAAATCCAGGCCAAAGTGGAACAGGCTGACCTTGGACTCAGGAGAGACCTGGTCCCCGACCGCAGGCCTAGGGTGCCCACTGGACTGTTGACTGAGCTGTGGAACCACTCAGTGTCCAGTGTGAGGGATTCGTCTACACCCTTCTGTCTGGGTGTGCTCGTTTCTCCGTGTAGGGATGTTCAACAGCCCGGAAATGCAGGCACTCCTCCAACAGATCTCCGAAAACCCCCAGCTGATGCAGAACGTGATCTCGGCACCCTACATGCGAAGCATGATGCAGACCCTTGCTCAGAACCCTGACTTTGCGGCTCAGGTATGGCATTGGCAGGGTGTGCTGCCAGGGGGAGTTCCCGTGGGTGGGGCAGCCAGGCTCCCGCTGTGTGAACTCAGCACATTACTTAACCTCCCAGTTTCTTCATCCACAAAATGGTGATAATAGTTCCCAAGGGGTTCCCAGAAGATAGCATGGCACATGGTAAAGCACTTATACCTGGGACTGGCCACAATCCTCACTGCCACCCCTGTCATCAGATCTGGGCTGAGTGCCTGGTTCCTGACCTTGCTGCTCAGAGCAGAGCCCGTTTCTTCTCACTGTCCCAGGGTACTTTGAGTTACTTGGAATCTGGCCACATTTCCTTCGGTGGTTGGAGGTGCTGAGGAGTTTGAGGCTGTGGGAGAATTCTTAGGATGGGAAGGCCCACGTTTTCCCTACTTGCTTGCCTCTGGCAGATGATGGTGAACGTGCCGCTCTTCGCGGGGAACCCTCAACTGCAGGAACAGCTCCGCCTGCAGCTCCCTGTTTTCTTGCAGCAGGTGAGTGAGAGCCCGGAAAGGGTGGTGCCAGGCACAGGGTGGGCTCTGAGGCTCAGCTGGGGGCGTAAGATAGAAGGCACAGCTGGGCACGTGGCACATGTCAGGAGGATTGCCATTAGTTCAGGACCAGCTTATGGAGCAAAACCAGATCTCAGAAGACGAAAGGTGGTGCTTGGCTGTGGACGCGGGCGCAGGCTGGCCCTCTTCCTTGCCGCTCCCTGTGTCTTCCTCTGCTTTTTCCCTCCAGATGCAGAATCCAGAGTCACTGTCCATCCTCACCAACCCCCGAGCCATGCAGGCATTACTGCAGATCCAGCAGGGACTACAGACCTTGCAGACTGAGGCCCCAGGGCTGGTGCCCAGGTGAGAGGGCAGGTGGGCAGCCCTGGCTCCTGCTCCTCTTCCCTTTCTCTCTAAGCAGCCTCCCTGTCTCTGGGAATCTGCTTTCCTGGTGCCCCCGCGGCTTTTCCTCCAGGATGGCATGTTCTCATCCTATCTTGGATGCCACCTCCCATCTCCTAGTCTCTCCTCCCTGCAGCCTCAGCTCCTTCGGGATGTCCCGGACCCCAGCACCGTCCGCAGGCAACACCTCTGGGCCTGCAGCTGAGGCCCCTGCCTCCTCACCAGCCGTGCCCGCCACGTCTCCTGCCACAGGGGCTTCTAATGCCCAGCAGCAACTCATGCAGCAGGTGATCCAGCTTTTAGCTGGCAGTGGAAATTCCCAGGTACGTGGGTGACGGGCTGGCGCTGGCACCACCGCTTCGGTCCCAGGTAGCATTGGGGAGCACTAGAGTGGACGGAGGCAGAGGGCGCACTTTACAGTCAGCCAGACCTGGCCACCTAATAGTTTCAGGCAGGTGAGTCCACCCCAAGTTCAGTTTCCACAGCTGTCAGGTTCAGATAAAAGCAGTAATAGTGCGTGTTGCGTGCAGGTGCTGCTCCAAGCGCTTGTGTGTGAGGGCTCACGAACCGTGTTCTCTGTGGCAGCTGGGCAGTAAAGCTACTGTTACTATTATCTCTGTGCTGCAGAGGCCCAGAGACACAGAGCAAGCTGCTCCCTTACACATCTAGGAGGTGGGGAGTCAACATTAAAACCCAGGCATTCTGGCTGCAGAATTATACTTTAGCTACTAAGCTATGTACTGCTTCTACTTTTTATAGTGGAAGGGGTTGACCCAGGGGCTCCTACATGTTAAGCTATATCCCCAGCACCCTCAAAAAAATCATTTTGGTAATTAAAGCAGCCTTCATCTCTGAGAGAGGGGAGATAGTTGTTTGTTGAGATAGAGCCTTATTATGTAATCCAGGCTGGACTGGAACTCACTACATATCCCAGAATGGCCCCAAACTTGCGATTTTCCTGCACAGCCTTCCAGGTGCTGTGACTGCAAGTCAGGCAACATGATAAAGGCCTGTGAACCCAGCAGTAGGAATACTGAGGCAGGAAGACTTCAGGTTTGAGTCCTACCTGGGCAATTTAGCAACTTAGTAAGACTCTGTTTCAAAATAGAAAATAGAGTGGGAATGTAGCTCAGTGTGAAGGCCGGGGGTTCAATTCCTGAAAAAAACACAAATGAAAAAACCTGGATCCAGTGGGTGCAGACCTGTAATCCTAGAATTCTGGAAGGTTGAGACAAAAGATTGCAAATTCATGCCCAGCCCGGGCAACAGCAATTTAGTGAAACTATGTCTCAAAAACAAAACAAAACAAGGGCTGGAGGAATATCACAGTGGTTAGAGTACTTGCATAGCAAGCGCGAGGCCCTGCGTTCGATTCCCAGTATCATAAGCTGGGTGTGGTGGCGCACATCAGTAGTCACAGAACTTGGAGCTGAGGCAGGAGGATGGCTGTGCTGTGAGTCCAAGGCCAGTCTGGGTTATATAGTGAGTTCAGGACCAGACTGGACTATAGAATAAGACCCTGTCTCAAAAACAAGAACAAATCAAAAGTACTGAGATTACAGTTATGTACCACACACCCAGCATTGGGAGGTTCTGGGAGACGAAGTGACCAGAGCACTGGCTGCAGAGTCAAGGCTGCGGGCTTCAGCAGGGGGTAGAGACAGCTAGAGTTTGCCTCATCGTCTTTCTGTGACCCCATGACTCATCTGGAAGTGCCATTCAACAAAAACATGTATATTCCAAGCTCCTTGCAAGACACAAAGAACTCTGATTAGATGGCCCCGAGGTCGAGCCCTGTGGAAATTCTGTAGACTGTGATAAGCAACATAGAGTGGCCAGACGCAGGGACACACTGCATCCCAGCAGTTTGGGAGGCTGAAGCAAGAGGATCACACGTTCCAGACCCTGTGTCACAATGATAATGCACTGGATCTAATGGCACAGGCCCGTAATTCCAATACTCAGAGACAGTAAGTACTAAGGCAAGGGGACTACAAACTCAAGCTCAGCCCGGAGAACTTAGCAAGACCCTGTCTCAAAATTAAAACTTAAAATTGGGCTGCAGATATAGCTCAGTGCAAAGACACTGGGGTTAGTTTTTAGTACCACAAAAAGAAAAAGTGATATGGAGCACTTGGGAGGCTGAGGCAGGAGATTGCTGTGAGTCCAAGGCCAGCGGGGCCACATAGTGAGCTCAGGAACAGGCTGGGCTACAGAGCAAGACTTTATCTCAAAAAAAAAAGCGTGTTTCCAAGAGATGTTTATAATTGTATCAAAATCGGCTCTTTCCTTCCTAAGGCCCTTCTCACCTTTCCTGTGGTGTGTGTGTGAAGATTATCAGAAGGGTTATGTCACACGTGCATCTTACTTGACCAGGGCCTTTGGCTCTTGGAGCACATGTTAACATCCCCAGAGTGTCCGGGGGACGTGGGATGTGATCTGATGCCGGCCACCCCCTGGCTATGCCCTCCTATTAAAGTTATCAGGGAATGGCGCCCTGGCCTTGTTTGCAGCTCACTTTCCCACCTGCCCAGCTGACGGAGAACTTAGGGACCCCCTGGGCGGATCAACCCTCCAGTTCAACCTCCCTGGGGTGGGTCCTGTGCCCACTTCACATTTCCTGCTCCCTCCAGGTGCAGACACCGGAAGTCCGCTTTCAGCAGCAGTTGGAGCAACTCAACTCCATGGGTTTCATCAACCGTGAGGCCAACCTGCAGGCCCTGATTGCCACAGGAGGAGACATCAACGCCGCTATTGAGAGACTCCTGGGCTCCCAGCTCTCCTAATCCTGTGGCCCATGCCTCCTGCCTCCCCCGACTCACAGCTGCCTTGGCGCTCAGCTCTTGCCCTCTGCAGCTTGCTCCTCTGTCTTCTTTGTTGCTCCACACAGCAGGGTGACCTGAGGCATGGGCCCAACCCTGTACCTCTGTCTGAGAATTTGGGTTTTCTTGCTGTCTATTAATGGAATCTTCTCTCCTGCTTCTCCTGAGCAGAGCTGTTTAAACAGTTGTGCCAGTTGTGTCCCCAAAGGCTCATCATGGGCTGAGAAGTGAAGGAGGCCCACTGGCTGATGTACTGGAGCAGCGTCTTCCATTGGTGCCGCCTGGTCTTAGCTCGGCTGCATCCACTTCCAGTGACTCTTCCTTCGTCCCTTCCTGCCGCAGCCTGGCCAGGCCCGCCTGGCATGCTCTGAGGGCAGAAGGCTGCGGTTTTCCTTCTGTCCTTGTTCTAGTTGACTGTCCAGCACATTGTCACAAGCAATGTCCCAGCAGGGCTGGAAGGGAGACGCCTGTCGCCTTGTGTGGAAGGACGGGTGCAGCAGGGCACTCGGGGCAGGAGTGGGACAGTCCAGGGACAGTCCAGGATGGCTGGCAAGCAGGAGGTGGGGCTGGGTCTCCTGCAAGAGGGGCGCAGGTCAGAGCTGAATGACAGGCTTGGAAGTCGGAGCTGACAGCTGGGGTCGGGAAGCGCTCGGAGTGCTTTTGGCGGAGCCCTTGGGCCCTGCCTGGCGGAGGAGATGTGCACAGGCCGAGAATTTGGATTGAAGAAGGTGTTCTGTGAAGCTGAGCAGTGTGACCCCCAGGGGCACAGTGGCTCGATCCTCACGTGCCACAGGAGGAACCCAGGGCCTGGCTGGCAGGGGGTAATGTGTGCACCGACACAGGCCAGGCAGGCGTAGGTTCTTAGCTTCTGGTTCAGAGCTCTCCAGAGGCGGAGAGCGAAAGGCAGGAGTAGGGGCATCCATGAGCCACGTCCCCTGAGCCCCTGATTGATGCTGCGTCACTGGAAGACCCCCTGTGAAGCTGTTGGGCCGTGACTGGCCCCTTCCACCTGTCACTGCTTTGAGGGATGGCCAAGGGCTTTCTCCCTCCAGAGTCCTTGGCCTTTTAGTTCATCACTGTTTTCCTCTAGTCCAGAAAGTTTTATATTTTATGCTTGTTCTTTTGTTTTGTTTTGTTGGTGGGCTGGGGATTGAACCCGGGGCTTTGCACGTGCTAGGCACCACTCTTCTACTGAGCTTCGTCCCTAGCCCAGAAAGTTCTTTTTGAGGAAGAAGAGAGAAGGGCGGCAACGATGCCTTCAGCCAGGAACTGGACATTGCTCTGTGCAGCCCAGTGGGGTCGCTTCTCACCTCCCCCTCTGCTGTGAGCCCCACTGCTTCACAGGATCCCCAATTGGTAATGCAGAGGCAAGAAGGAAACAATCTTATTCACTGGGTAAGGGTCCCTGAGCAGTCCAGAGCTGTCCGCCCTTCCTCTCACGCCTCCCCGCTCCCACACTGGCCTTTGTAAATAAATGGTGTGATCTTGTTGTGAGAGTGTGTAGCTGTTTCTCTTCTGAGAGGTAGTGGCTTGGTTTTAAGGGGCATAAGGTAAGTAAAGCACTTGCCTGCGATTCCCCAGTACCATATAAGCCAGGCGTAGTGGCGCACACCTGTAATCCCAGCACTCCAGAGGCTGGGGCAGAAGAATGGCCATAATTACAAATACATAAAAGCCAGACCCCATGGCACAGGTCTATAATCCCAACACTTTGGGAGGCTGAGGCAGGAGGGTTGCAAGTTTGAGGCCAACCTGTCCAGTCTACAGAGTGAGAGCAAGATCCTGTCTTTAAAAAAAAAAAGGTGGATGGGCAATTCACTTTTATCTGTTCCCAAAAAGGAGCTTTTACACCTCTATCCTTTGTTTCTAAATAAAAGAGCTATTACTCATTTTTTTTTTTTTTTTGAGACAGGGTCTCACTGTGTAGTTCAGGCTGGTCCTGAAGTCACTATGCAGCCAAGGCTGGCCTTGGACTCACAGCAGTCACCTTGTCTCAGCCTCCCGAGTGCCACCACCACCAGAGTGCTGGAGAACTGAACCCAGGGCCTTGTGCTTGCTAAGCAAGTGCTCTAACCACTGAAGAACTTTTCCAGCCCTGAAGAGCTTTTGCTCTTTTTGAAAAAAAAAAAAAATTCCTATCTTTATCTAGGTGATCGATAAATACTTATTTTCAAGTATGTACTTTGAGACTTTGCAATACCCTGTTTCTCCTTAAACTTTCATTCTGTAATTTCACCATCCATTGTTGAGCCTGCAGCAACAATTACAACTGTGGTTTTCTTTTTTTACTTTTTAAAATTTTAGACAGAATCTCCCTCTGTAGTCCAGGCTGCGCCTGAACTCACTAGGTAGCCAAGGCTGACATCAACACATGGGACTTGTCCTGCCTCAGCCTCTCCCAAGTGCTGAATTACAAAGAAAAACCAACTCAGGGCCTTGCACATGCCAGGCAAGCGCTTTAACCAATGAACTATATCCCCTAGCCCTGGCAGCCCCTTTTTGTTTGTTTGAAGACAGGGCTTCCCTCTGTAGCCCAGGCTGGTCCTGAACTCACTATGGAGCCCTGGCTGGCCTCAAACTGGCAGCAAATCCTCCTGCCTCAGCTTTCTGAATGCTGGTATTTTGGGCATGCACGTGGTGCTAGTGAATTGAACCCAGGGACCAAGGCAAGGGCTTTAACTGCTGAGCTATTCTCCAGCCCTGCTTTTTGTTTGGGGGGGAGGGGGGTGTTGTTTGTTTGTTTGAGTGAAGGCCTTGCTCTGTAGTCCAGGCTGGTTCTCTACATAGTCCCAGACTGACCTGAACTCGCAGCACTCCTCCTGCCTCGGCCTCCCAGGTGCTGGGATTATAGGCATATGCCACCATGGTGCTGAGGAATTGAACTCGGGTACTTAGCACTTACTAGGCAAGTGCTTTAAGCACCGAGCCATTCCTCCAGCCTCCATGCCCTTTCTTACTTATTTTTGAGACAAGGTCTCGCTCTGTAGCCCTGCCTGGTACTGAACTCACTATATAGCTCAGGCTGGCCTTGGGGCTCACAGCAGTCCTCCTGCCTCAGCCTCCGAAAGCTGGGATTAAAGGCGTGTGCCACAACCGCTGGTTTATGTGGCGCTGGAGAATCTGTGCTTGCTAGGCAAGCGCTTTAACCGCTGCGCCTCTCCACCAGCCAGCCCCCTCCCCCGCCGCCCTTTTATTGAGACAGACTCTCTCCGAGTTGCTAAGTCGCCTAGGCCCGGCTCACACTTGTGAACTTTAACTGCTGCCGCCATGGTGCGTTACCTAAGTTTCCACGCCTAGGTGCGGTGAGTGCCGCGGCTCACAAAAGGCGCCTTCCCGGGCAATTCGGAGACCTGGCTCGCCGCAGAAGCCGTGGCCGGGCCCCGCCCCTGGCAGCACACGGCCAATGGCCGCCCCGAGTGTCCGGAGAGGCCCCGCCCCGCCCAGCACCCTTCCGGCTACCGCCTGCCCCCCCGCGTCCTTGAGAACGGCTCAAGGAATGGTTTTCACCGGAACATCTGCCTGCGGCTGGGCTCCTAGGGAACCCGACCGCCCGCGTGTGAGTTCCCGCGTCTGCAGTCCCTTCTGAGGTATTAGTGTGGGGGAGAGGGGGCACTGGGGTGCTGCGGAGAGCAAGCGATCTTTTCATGGACCTGTGGAACGGGGGCTGGGGCCTGCCCAGTGATTAGAGCACTTGCCCGGGCCGCGCAGGCCCTGGGTTCAAGTCCCTAGCACCATATAAAATTTAGCTAGGTATGATGGCACACACCTGTAATCCCAGCACTTGGGAGGCTGAGGCAGGAGGATTGCCGTGAGGTTGAGGCCAGCCTGGGCTCCATAGTGAGTTGAGGACTAGGCTGAACTACAGAGTGAGACCCTGTCTCAAAAAAAAAAAAAAAAAAAAAAAAAAGAATGCAGCATGAGGCTGACCTTAAACTGTTCCAAGGGGCAGCTTCAATCTTAACAGTGGTTTCTCATCTAACACTGGTCAGGTTGCAGGGATGGTGGCGGTCGCTGCCTTCTCCCTGTTCCTCCTTTAGTTAGTACTGGGGAGTGATGAGCACAGGGCCTCTGCACTCAGCTGTGTCCTCACTCTCTATTTTTATTTTTATTTATTTATTTATTTATTTTGAGACTGGGTTTGCTGTGTAGCCCAGGCTGGTCCTGAACTCACTGTGGAGCCCAGGCTGGCCTTGGACTCAGGGAAATCCTCCTGCCTCAGCCTCCCGAGTGCTGGGATTTTGGCAGAGTTTGGCTTGAAGGGGCAGGTGTTTGGGCTTTGACCTGGAGGGATTAAGTCAACTTGTTGCGATTAGGGGCACCCAGGGCACAGCTTTCAGGTGTTTGTTACTGATTTGTGGGCTGGGAAATGGGAGAGGGGCACCCACCCTGGGTGTGGGGGTCTAGATGACAGCCTGAGCTATGTAGAGGAAGAAAGAAGAAACACCGTTGCAGCTTCTGCCAGGGAAAGCCTGCCTCCTTGCTCGTGGCTTCTCTCCGGGCTTTGTCGTGTGCCCTCGCCTTGCCACAGCCCCAGGATCTAACTGTGTGAGACCTTCTGAAACTGTGAGCTGAATACATCTCCCCTGCCTTAACTTGTGGATTTTGTCACAGCAGGGGATAAGTAATCCAGCAAGCGCTTCAACTGCTGTGCCATGCTGTTCCTTCAGCCCCAGAGTTCATACTTTCCATCTTATTTTCTCCCTTGTACTTAACCGAATAAAATTTACTTTCCCTGAGTTCGATTCTCCAGCACCACATAAGATGGACATGGTGGCACGTGCTTAGAACCCCGCACTCGGGAGGTGCATCATAAATTGGTCAGTGGCGGTGCACGCCTGTCATCCCAGCACTTGGGAGGCTAAGGCAAGAAAATTGGCCTACATAGTGAGCATGGGACCAACCTGGACTACAGAGTGAGACCTTGCCTCAAAATAAATAAATAAATAAAACATTTCTCACCTTGAATATGCAAAATACAAACCACAGAATGTTCATTTCTTTACTTAATAGTTTACAAATATACAAAATATAAGCTTGTTTAAATTTATATTACATATTTATTTGTTTGTTTTTATTTTTTCTTTCCCTGATCAAATCTAGGAATGTTTAATACATTAAGCCTTAAAACTTTTGTAAGTTGGATGTTGGATGTTGGTATTTATATGTTTACACTTGAGTTGGTACAATGTAAATCAACTCTTATACTTTCTAATTTTTGCAAAGATACTATGTATATAAAGATACAGATTCCATAAGCAGGCAATTTTGAAACTTTCATCTGTATTTTGAGGTTTGTTAGATCATGATACTTCCCATAAGGATCATCAGCATACCGGTTTCGCCTCTTCCAGAAAGATGTCGTCATCTTATCCGGGAGTTTACTCTGGGTGTTATTGCAAAACACAAATTCCAAGGGCCTTTTTTGTGAGGCCATTTTCTTCCATAATTTTTCTTGCAGCCAGCCTTTCTCCTTGGCCAGAATGAAGTCGAAGAAAGCAGTGAAGACCAGCTTCCGTAATCTTTCCCTCGCCTTTCCCTGCACTGGAGAGTGCTAGAGTTCTGACCGGTCCCTGAGGACCCTGGGAAGCCAGGGAGCCACTCCGCTAAAGACTGTCGCAGGGTGTTCACATGTGAGACTTCTAACACATGTGAGAAGCCTGGGAGAAGAATCACTTGTGTCTGAATAAGACCAAAGTTCTGGGCTGGGGGAATGGCTCAGTGGTTAAAGTGCTTGCCTAGCAAGTGCTAAGTCAAGTTCTAAGTACCGGAGTTCAATGCCCCAGCACCACATAAGCCACATGTGGTGGGCTTATGCCTGTAATCCCAGCACTGCCGTGAGTCCTGGGCCAGTCTGAGCTCCACAGTGAGTTCAGGACCAGCCTGGGCTTCAGAGGGAGACCCTGTCTCAAAAAAAAAAAAAAAAGACCAAAATGCCCAGTGTACAGTGCAGAATTAGGACATGCATGCCAGACAGTTCCCATAGGCCGAGGATGCCAGAACACTCAGGGGCCGTGAGATCCTCTCTACACCTCCAGACGGATGCCTACTCCTTCCCACACGAGTCTGCAGCTCCGAAACATACACTAAGCACGTTGCGCTGACTGACCTTATATTACATATTTATTAAGGAAAGGAACCATATAGAAAAACGTTTGTTCTGCTTAAGGCATACTCAGGAATAAACCATCGTACAAGTTATTACACATCTGAAACCACAGTGCATAGCAGACTGTGTGCATAAAAATGTTAAACAAGTAAGCCAGGTGTATTTACCTGAGTGAAGTCAGGAATGTAGACCAGAAGACAAAAGCAGGTTCACCTTGTGCGTGCGTCCTCATTTTGGAACCCAGGTGACCCAGCACCATCCTGTGGGTGATTAAACACATTTTCTGTACCTGACTTTCTTCCTCTTCTTCTAAAATAATAATGACCTTTAGAAGACAGATAAATCAAAACTTTAAACGTGGAATCATCAGGTTGAGACATACAATTCACAAAAATAAAATTAGCTGCCAGGCATGGTGCTGCACACATGCAATCCCAGCACTCAGGAGGCCCGGGCAGGCAGACTGCTGTACACTGGAGGCCAGTGTGGGCTGCTGAGTGAGTTCAGGACCAGCATGGACTACACAGCAAACACAGCAAGACTGTCTTCCACAAATGAAATTGCCTTCTGTACAAGCCACAGGATCCCGCTGTCTCCTCAGGCTCCCCTGGGAGTGTCTGAGGAGCCCTGGGCCATCGTCCGTGCGTGGAGCTGTTGACCAACCTGCTCTAGTCCTGGCTTCTGCTCCCTCAGAAGCCTGGTGCTGTGCTTTTCTCCATGGACGTCCCTACGACAGCAGCTATACAGGGACCAACAAAACGTGGCTACGTCCTGCGGGACAAGTTGGACTCGTAGGAGGGTGAGCTCAAGGTCCTTCCCAAGGTATTCCTGCATTCCCGGAGTGTCCACTGGCCAGGCCCCGCTGATGGTGGTGCCACGAACGCAGAAGGGGCCTCTGGCTTCATCCTCCCCTTCCTTCTCTTCCTGGTCATCCTCTGTTCCTTTGTTCCTCCTCACCCAGAGCAAGGCAACCTGGTTTCTCCTCTGCTTCTTGGACGTCTTCAGGCTGAGGGCTTCCTTCTTGGGGAATGGGAGAGCCAGGATGAAGGCCTGTCCTCAGTGACATACCGGGAGGGAGGGATGAATCCCTGAGGACCAGGATCAGAGGGCAGGCCTGGAGCAACCACCTGCAGGGGTTGGTTTGTTGGCAGTACTGAAGTTAGCACTCAGGGCCTTCACCGGGCGCTACATCCCCAGCCAATCATTTTTTTTGGTAATCACTTTGAGATTCGGTCTCCCTAAATTGCTACGTTGCTCAGGTTAGTTGGGCTTACACCTGCTGTCCTGCTGCCTCAGCCTCTGAGAGTGCTGGAATTACAGGCCTGTGCTGCCACGCCTGGCAGCAACTGTCTATGAGTCCGTAATGAACAGTGCAGAACAGCCAAGATTGTCTCAGCATGTGCAGAGGTGCATGCCTGCGCCCTGTGTGTTTTTTGAAACTGAGACAGGCATCTCGCAAGTTTGAGGCCAAGCTGAGCGTTTTAGTGAGATCCTGTCTGAAAACAAAATATAAAAATGGCTGGGACTGTAGTTTAGTGGCAGAGTACCCCTGGGCTCAATTTTCAGTTTAAAAGAATTTTTTTTAAAAGCTGTCCTGGGGCTGGAGAAATAGCTCAGCAGTTAAAATGCTTGCCTAGCAAGCTCAAGGCTGGGTTCACTTCCCCAGCATCACATAAATTATGTGATAGCACTTACCTCTAATCCCAGCCCTCAGGAAGCCAAAGCAAAAGGATTGCCATGTGTTCAAGGCCAGCCTGAACTACAGAATGAGACTCCCTCTCAAAAAAAAAAAAAAAAAAAAAAAAAAATCTGTCCTGGAAAAGAGATCTTTATTTAAAATTAGTGAAGAACATGCTGGTGTACACCTTCAATCTCACCACTTGGGAGTCCAAGGCAGGAGGATTGCTGTGAGTCCAAGGCCCGTCTGGTCTCCATAGTGAGTTCAGGACCAGCCTGGACTACAGAGTGAGATCCTGTCTCAAAAACAAAGCTAACAAAAAGAAGAAAAGAAAATAATCAAACAAATAAAAAACATTTACTAGCCAGGCCTGATAGCACAGGCCTGTGATCTTAGTGCTCTGGAAGGCTGAGGCAGAAGGATCAGGAGTTTAGGCTAAGCCCGAGCAACTCAGGGACTGTACTGGTTAGGGTTCTTTAAAAGTCAGAAATAACAGAAATGATAAAGGGTTTCTGTTTGGAGGGCTCACAGGTCTGTGGAGAGAGAGAAACTAAAATGGCAGCCTATGCGTGTTTCAGCTGGAGAGTCTGCTGGCTGCTGGACGAGCACCTGTCAGAGACCACTGGACGGTCGGGCCAGTCAGCTGCAGGCTGCTCCCAGAGACGGGAGCAAGTCTGTGGTGGAGATGGCCGTGAGGAGACAGGAGCGCGCTGATGTCTGCAGACTGCCTCCACAGCCCCAGCCCTCCCAGAAGCTGTAACAGTCTTATTTTTCAGCTCAAGCAGGGCCGCCCACACCTAGTGGGGCTCTTCTACCAATTGCTGCTCACGAGTCAATCCCACGCACCTATAAACTCTACTCTGGGCGTTTCCCAAGGTCATCAAGTTGACATAATGGTCATATTGATTTAGCAAGACTGTCTCAGAATGGAAACAAAAATTTGGCCGGGGATATAGCTCACTGCAAAAGCCCTGAGTGTGATCTCTAGTTTTAAAAAATAATTACTTAACATATAGTCTGGGGATGTAGATCAGTGTGGGGCCCTGACCTTTTTTATTTTTTATTTTTTGGAGGCCTGATCTCATTCTGTAGTCCAGACTGGTTCTGAACTCACTATGGAGCCCAGGCTCGCCTTGGACTCACGGCAATCCTTCTGCCTCAGCCTCCCGAGTGCTGGGATGACAGGTGTGTGCCACCAAACCTAGCCTGTGTGGTCTTGGGGAATCAAAAGAGAGCCTTCCCTATGCTAGGCAAGTGCTCTAACCGCTGTGCTATCCCTCAGTCCCCCCCTTGCGGTTTTTTACTTTGAGACAGGATCTCGCTGAATTGCCCGTGCTGGTCTCAAACCTGTGATTCTGCTGCCGCAGCTTCACAAGTAGCTGGCATTAGAGGTATGTGCCCCTATAGCAGTGTGGCATCCCCCACTCCACCCCCCACCCCCATTGTCCTGGAGCCTAGCACAGTGCGGAGCATGTAAGAGGGCAGTCAGCACATTCTTGTTGAGTTAACACAAGGGAAGCTACAGCCAGTCTTCCACCACATTCGCCCCCTGCTCAACTGAGCTCACATGCGCACCGAATCCACGGACAAGAGGAGCCTGTGCCCGCTCCCGGAGAGGGCAGCGAGTCTTCTTACACCAACAGGGACGCTGCGGCCAGAGTGGGCCGGGCAGGGCCATGGAGCGGGGCAGCAGTGTGGGGCACTCTTGAGGTTTCTGCTTGCCCCAGTTCCCAGCCCACTTTGCAGAACAGAGGATGGTTTTTGCCCTGGGGTTCCCTGCCACTGAGCTCTATTCCCCAGCACCACATACAGCTGGGCGTGGTGGAGCAGGCCGGTAATCCCAGCACTTGGGAGGCTAAAGTAGGCCAATGATCCTGAGTCCACTGCCAGTCTGGGCTCCATAGTGAGTTCAGGGCCAGCCTGGGCTACAGAGAGAGACCCTGTCTCAAAAAAAAATAAAATGAAATAAAAATTTTTAAAAAGAGGGGTTGGAGGAATGGCTCAGTGGTTAAAGCGCTTGCCTAGCAAGCACTAAGTACCCTAGTTCGATTCCCCAGCACCACATAAGCTAGGTGAGGTGGTACACGCCTGTAATCCCAGCACTCGGGAGGCTGAGATAGGAGGATTACCTTAAGTCCAAAGCCAGCCTGGGCTCTGAAGTGAGTTCAGGACCAGCCCGGACTACAGTGAGACCCTGTCTTAAAAAACAAACAAACAAACAAACAAACAAACCTAAAAGAATTTTGAAAAGAAACCAAAGTAAAGAAAAAGAAAGAACAAAAGGAAAAGAAAAAAATACTAGAAACAGATTTTATTTTTGTACTGGCGATCAAGCTCATAACCTTCACACTGAGTTATATTCTTAGCCTTTTTTTTTTTTGAGACAGGGTCTTGCTAGTAGTTCAGGCTTTTGTTAAACTTACTTTGTAGCCCAGGCTGGCCTAGAAATCCTCCTGCCTCAGCCTCCTGACCGCTGGGGTTATAGGTGTGTGCCACTATGCTCAACTTATTTTTATGTGGTGCTGCGGATCAAACCCAGGGCCTTGCTGGTGCTGCGTTCCCAGCCCTTCCATTGTTCTTTGTTTTATTTTGAAACAGTCTCACTAAGTCACTAAATTGCCCAGGCTGAGTTCAAACTCGCTGTCCTTCTGCAACACCTTGCCCAGCTAGAAATTAATTCAGTAAAGAAAAGAAGGTGATGAACTTTTCTCAGGTATCTACATTTGCATTTTGACAGGCACTCCCCTTATATCCATATTTCTTGGTTTTTCAAATGAGCTCGCCAAGGTCTGGTGGCGCAGGCCTGTAATCCACGTTCATGAGGTCGGATCCACTACCTAGATAGTCAGAATTTTTTGTTTTGTGTTAGATAGTGAAATTCACAGAGACAGAAAATAAAACGGATTTAACAGGGGCCGAGAGAGAAGGCGAAAAAAATGTTTAGGGCACGCTAAGCTTTCGTCTAGGAAGACGAAAACGTGTTCTGGGGAGCGGTGGCGTGGAAGGCCTGGAAGGCCGCAGAGCATGAAGGTGCTTCCTGCCTCCGAACCAGACATGCGAAACGGTTAAAGTGGTAAATTTTGTGTTGTGTACGTTTTACCACAATAGAACAATCATTGTAAAAGACACGGGAAAGTATTGTAATGGGACTCCACAGCTCTGATTCTGGGTGCTTCTTGAAAAGCATACAATAGCCAAGGCCACTGCGGCCAGGGCCTCCCTACCCCGGCAGGACGCAGCTCACCCTTTCTTTTCAGATTAGTCGCATGCTGTCCGGCTTTGCGCCCTTGCTGCAGACCCAGGAGAGCTCGGAGGGCAGCTGGGCAGCTGGGGGGTGGGGGGAAGGGCCCTTGGTCCTTGCACCCAAGAAGCATGAAAGCTGGGGCGGAGGTGGCTCTGGAGCAGCACCCCGGGGCCTGCGCGCCGGTTCCTGGCACAGAGGTCCCCCACAGTCAATGAAACTGCTGGCTCTTTTGCTTTGGGCTCTACAGTGGGCTGCATCTAGAACATCCTGGCAAGTCTCACCTGGGGGTTAGGGATTATCTGTGGACCCACGTGCTGTCAGGAGATGCGGCCCAGTCTGAAGGATGGATTTTGGATGTGCGGATTCAATCACAGGCGTGTGGCCTGGGACACAGACCTGTGGTGGCGGTGGCTTACACCTGGAAGGGGCAGAACTCTGAGGCTGGACCCGGGAGGGGCGAGTCACAGGTGGGACCTGGAAGGGTATGTGCCGCTTCCTGCCTACGCTGTAGGACTTGACCTGGCTTCTGGTTTGCAGCGTCGCAAGGGGCTGCCTCGTCCCCGCCCTGCTGTTGCCTCCCACTGTTGCAGCCGCCAGTGGATTGACAGTGACACTCTGAAGCTGTGGACTAAAATGAAAGTTTTCCTCCCTGAAGTTGTGAACGTCGGGTATTGAGTCACAAGGACGACAAAAAAGTAACAGGATGCCCTTGAGGATGGCAGGGAGCAGCTATATTCCTGTGGAACGCAAAAACATTGCCAAGGACAGTGGGCCCTCAAAACCTCTCCTCCAGAGAAATCGGTTTCCGGAAAAGGAGGTTGTGAACAGATGGTGTGTCAGGGTGCGAAGACGATACTGCCTGCTGTCACTGGATGTTTCTTAGTTCTAGACGAAGGAAGCAAAGAGTCAGTGTATACCAATTCAAGCGTTTGCTAGGGCGGGCTCACGGGGCATAGGCCACTGACGCACAGTGTTTCTCTTGGGCTGTACTGGGTACTGGGATCATACGTTGTTTTAACTGGTGTCCATTTTCTTCTCAAACATCCGAAGTCCTCAAGTGCACTGAGAACAGAACAACAGAACTATTTGAGACAAGTTTTGTTCGTTTTGTTTTGTTTTGTTGTTGAGGCAGAGTCTCACTCTGTGTTCTAGATTGGACTCATTATGGAGCCCGGGCGGACCTGGAAACTCACCGTGACCCTTCTGCCTCAGCCTCCTCAGCCTGCTGGGATTACAGGTGTGGACCACTACAACTGGCTTAGGTGGTGCTGGGGAATTGAACCCAGAGCCTTGTGCTTGCTGGGCTAACTGGTGTGCTGTTCCTCTGGTCCTGATTGCCTTTTTAGAAAACATAAAAAAATGCACAACTCTTGCTCATCAAAAAGACACAATTCAGAGAATATAAAAACCACAGACCAGGAAACCACGTGCTAACCTCTGTCAGAGCCCTCAGTACAGTGTCACGATAATCGGATTATCTACCTTCCCCAGCAGTTTAGGAACAAAAGTCAAATGCTATGTCTGTCTGGTTTTTTTTTTTTTTTTTTTTTTCCTAGTACTAGGGATTGAACTTGGAGCCTTTGCACTGAGCTACATCCCCAGCCTTTTTGTTTTTGTTTTGTTTAGGGTTTTTTTTTTTTTTGGGGGGGGGGAGTCGGGGGAGACAGGGTTTTGCCCTTTTATCCCAGCTGGTGAGCTCACTATGGAGCCCAGGCTGGCCTCAAACTCCCAGTAATCCTCCTGCTTCAGCCTCCTGAGTACTGGGATTACAGGCGTGTGCCACCAGTCTCAGCTTTAGCTTGCTTTTGAGACAGAATCTTGCTCTGTAGCCCAGTCTGGTCCTGAGCTCACTAAGTAGCCCAGGCTGCCTTCACACACAGGGCAGTCTCTCCTCTCTGCTAGGCCACTGCCACTCTGCCATCATGAACACCAGCTGCATGCAGCCCATCACATTGGCCAGGGTCACCAAGGTGCCAGGCAGGACTGGCTTGCAGGGACAGTGCACGCAGGTGCATGTGGGATTCGTGGATGACACTAGCAGTTCCATCTTCTGTAGTGTGGAAGGCCTCGTGCGGGAAGGCGAGGTGCTCACCCTGATGGAATCTGAGCGAGAGGCTCGGGAGGCAGTGTTGACCTCAGAGAAGGATGGCTATGATCCATCAATAAAGCCTTTGTATTGTATGAAAAGAAAACTCACCACAGGGCAACCCTGCCTCAGTCTCCCGAGTGCTGGGATTACAAACAAGTGTGGGCCATCACACCCAGTTTATGTGGTGATGGGGAATCAAACTCAGGGCCTTGCTTTTGCTAGGTGAGTACTCTCTCTAATCACTGAGCTGAGCCCCGAGCCACTGTTCTGTTTCTTGAGACAGGGTGTGGCTCTGTAGTCCAGCCTGGCCCTGAATTTGCTACATAGCCCAGGCTAGCCTCAAACTCACAGCAATCCTGGTGTTCCCAAGTGCTGGGATTACAGGTCTATGCCACCATCTCCAGCTGGTATGTGACTCTGAGGAACCAAATAGGGGCTCTGTGCTTCCTAGACAAGCGCTCTAATCACTGAGCTATACACCCAGCCCCCCACTTTTTTGTGGTAAGATCATCAGTTGAGCAGACTGGATTTATATTTGTGATCCCTGCCTCAGTATCCGAGAGTTCTGGGACTATGGGTGAACCCCACATTGTTCAATATCTGGTTTTATTTATTTATTTTTGTACATGGGATTGATCCCAGGGCCTTCACACCAAGCTATAATCCCAGTTCCCACTCTCCACACTTTTTTTTTTTTTGAGACAAGTTCTCATTAAGTCATTGGGCTCAAACTTGTGATTCTCTTGCCTGCCTTCCAGAGAGTGCTAAAACCCCAGAATGCTAAGATTACAGCCTGTGCCAGAAGGGTGATGTTACCTTTGAGAAATCTGACCTTGCAATCACATTTTCTTTCTTTCTTTCTTTCTTTCTTTCTTTCTTTCTTTCTTTTTTTTTTTTTTTTTTGAGACAGGGTCTCACTCTTTGGTACAGGCTGGTCCTGAACTCACTTCGGAGCCCAGCCTGGCTTTGGACTCACGGCAATCCTCCTGCCTCAGCCTCCCAAGCGCTGGGATTACAGGCGTGCACCACCACGTCCAGCTTATGCAGTCACATTTTCATTGTAGCCGCCAATGCCGCTTCCTTCTAAGCTTCTTAAGGACACCACAATCTGTGTGTGGGCTTGCTTTCCAGTATTGAAAAAACCCATCTCTGCTGAGGCGTAGCTCGGGATAGCGTGCGTGCACAAGCCCTGTGTTCAGTTCCTAGATGGAGAGGAGGGGAGGCAGGGGCTGTGGCAGCGATGGTGGTGGAGAAGGAGACCCTGAGTGTCGCTGGGGATGAACCAAGGACTGATGACTCCGCGGATTTGCATAAGGAAGAGAAGGGTCTGTGTGCAAGTGGCCAAAGCAGGGAAGACATATTTCTTCTGAGTCCAGAAGTGTCTGTATTCTAGTGACTGGAAGGAAAGTGCCAATAATATATTTCTTTGGGTCAGCTGGATCTGGGAAACAAGAAGACCACCACAGTCCATCTTTCCAGTCCCGCAGAAATTGCTGGGGAAGACAATCTTGGGGGCAGGAAGAAAATTCCTTCAGTCAGCATTGCAGCAGGGCTTTTAAATAAGCTGTGTAGTGGAGAATCAAGCTCTAATCCTTAGGGTACATATTTCATGCCTGAAACAATTAGAAGAAAACACTCAATGGCTCGGCTAGAAAAAGTCAGTCAAACCTAAAGAGCAGGGCTGGGGGAATGGCACAGAGGTGCAAGCGCAAGCGCAAGGCCCTGACTTCAGTTCCCCAGCAGCACATAAACTGGGCACGGTAGCGCACACCTGTAATCCCAGCACCCAAGAGACTGAGGCAGGAGAATTGCTGTGAGTTCAGGTCCATCTTGGGCTCCATAGTGAGCTCAGGACCAGCTTGGACTACACAGCAAGACCCTGTCTCAAAAAAAACAAAACAAAACAAAACAAAACAAAACAACACAAAAAACAGACCAAGGGTTACTCCCTGGTGGGGTTGTCCTAGAGCAAATTCTTCCCAATTGAAACACTCCCTCCTGGAGGGAGGAGGGGGCTCATGAGAAGAGACTGTCCTGGTAGCTGCGCCGCCTGCAGGTGGCACAGGGAGCTGTAGAAATGAGGCTGGGGTCCTCACCTGAGCTGGGGTGGGCTCTGTGCTGATGCAGCGGCCACGGCCTTTGAGTCCCCTGCGCCCCTCACTCATGCTCCTCTAAGTAACCCCAGTTAAATCACTGGTTCATCAAGTTGGACTTTAGTATGATCGTTACTTTGATGTTTGTCTGTGTCTCCCCAGGAAAAGGTCAATGCGGCAGAATGGCAGTACAACAGGGTCATGTAGGATGGGCTCGATCTGGATAAAGAAAGAAAGGTAATGGGGCACGTTGTCCTTGTTATTCATTGCTGAAGGATCCCTGAAGGATCACTGCAGGGCCCAGCAGGGGAGGACACAGCCGGTCCTCAGAGCTCCACACTAGAAGCCAGGAGTGGTGGTGTACTCCATGGTCCCTGCGCTCACAGACAGGGGCAGGAGGACTGCAAGTTCAGGGCCAACCTAGGCTACGTGATGAGTTCAAGGTCAGCGAGGCTCTACAGCTAGACTAGAGCAAGACTGTCCAAACTAAATGAGCGAAACAGGAGCTCCAGTTTGGCCTGCTGGTGCAGGACTATCATCTCAGCACTCTGAGAGGCTGAGGCAGGAGGTTCACAAGTTCGAGCCTTACCTGGGCAGTTCGGCAATTTAGCAAGACTGCCTCAAAACAAAACAACAAAAAACAGCAAAACCATAGCATAGGCTGTCATCTCATGACCCCAGCTTGAGTGATGATAGCAAGGCTCTGTCTCAAATTCCAAAAAAGTGGGGTGAGGATGTAGCTCAGTGTGAAGGCCCTAGGTTCCGACCCAGAACTACAAAAAATAAAAAAATAAAACCCTCCAGCGGGAAACCAGATGGCTACTCAGACAAATATTGGTAATCTGTCTTTTTTTTTTTTTTTGAAACAATGTCTCGCTCTGTAGCCCAAGCTGGTCCTGAACTCACTATGGAGTGCAGGCTGGCCTTGTTATAGCAGTCCTCCTGCCTCAGCCTCCCACGTGCTTAGATTATAGGCATGCACCACCACATCTAGTTTATGTGGTGCTGGGGAATTGAACTCAGATACCTAGCACCTGCTAGGCAAGCGCTTTCACCTTTGAGCCATTCCTCCAGCCCCAATACTAATAATTTATATTAGTCCCCAAGAAGATAAGCTCCTAGAAACTAGAAACTTTATCTATCCTGTTCATCACTGTATTCCCAAGTGCCCAGAGCAGTGCCAAGGTACAGAGTAGGTGCTAAGCAACATATAAATGCATATTGAATGCAGGAATTCTCATGTGGATTTATACAATATTATATTGATAATATACTTTAGAATAGTATTTTATATATTTTTATAATATATTTTATAGTTATATTGATAATTATCCGGAGGGGTTGGTGGTACTGGGGATTGAGCACAGGACCTTCACACTGAACTACATCCCCAACCCACTTTTATTTTTGCTTTTGATTCAGGGTCTCACTCTATGCCACTGTGTGTGCCAGTTTGGGCTTGATTTTGCAATCCTCCTGCCTGAGCTGCTAACCACAATGCCAAAATTAGGTAGTTATCATATATATATATATATATATATATATATATATATATATATATATATATATATGCCAACATCATACTAAGAGTTTCTGTTGTTGTTGTTGTTTTGTTTGTTTTTTTTTTTTTTTCTGAGACAGGGTCTTACGTTGTAGCCCAGGCTGGTCTGAACTCACTATGTAGCTCAGACTGGCCTTGGACTCACAGCAATCCTCCTGCCTCATCCTCTTGAATGCAGGGATTACAGGTGTGCACCACCGCCCAGCTTCATGTGGTGCTGGGGAATCAAGCCCAGGGCCTTGCGCTTGCTAGGCAAGCACCTTCATCGCTGTGCCATTCCTCCAGCCCTGGAGCTCCTTTTCTGCTTGTTTATTTATTGTGTAGTTTGGACAGAATTTTGCCCTTGAACCTATCATGCAGCCCAGGTTGGCCTTGAACTTGCAATCAATCCTCCCGCCTCAGTCGTTTTTTCTTGTTTGTTTTATGCAGCACTCGAGAGGCTGAGGCAACAGTACTGCCATGAGTTAGAGGCCAACCTGGGCTGCATATTGAGTTCAGGACCAGCCTAGACTACAGTATGAGACTCTGGAAAAAAAAAAAAAAGCCCCTCTTTCTATGCTGTTTCTTCCTTTAGTATAGGTTGAGCCCTGGCCTTCACACTGAGCTACACCTCCTCTCGCCTAGCCTCCCCCTCCTTTCCCACGTACTGTGGGTCCAGCCTGGGTCTTTTCACACTGAGATACATTCCCAGCCATTTTTTATTTTTGATTTTGAGACAAGGTCTTGTTGAATTGCTCAGACTGGGCTTGAACTTGGATTCTCCTGCTTTAGCCTCACAGAGTGCTGAGATTACAGACCTCTACAACCACACCAGGCTCTGGCTTGGACCCTTGTGTTAGTCATTTTGTGTAAGACCCCAGTTCTGGCGGGCCTCCACATGAAGTTCATGTCTCCACAGGCTTGAAGAATAAGTCATGAAGAGGCAGGCTGTGAAAAAAAAAAAAAGGCTTTATTGGGAAATTTACGAAAGGGGAAATAAAGATAGGGTAAAGCTTCTGCTAGTCAGAAGGGGACCCAGAAAGCTGGGGTGCTCCTACCTCAGTCTTGTGAATGCAAGGACTATACATGTGTACCACTACTCCTGGCTTCTAGCATCTAGGAAGCCAGACTGGTCCTGAAATCTCTATGTAGCTGGTATCAAACTCCTGGTAATCCTCCTGCCTCAGCCTCTTGAGTGCTAGGATTACAAGTGTGAAGTTTCCTGTTTTGTTTTTTTTTTTTCCTTTGACACAGGGTCTTGCTCTGTAGCCAGGCTAGTCCTGAACTCACTATGTAGCCCAGGCTGGCCTTTGACTCCTGGCAATCCTTCTGCCTCAGCCTTGTAAGTGCTGGGATTACAGCAACATGTCACCATGCCCGGCTTTATGTGGGTTGAGGAATCGAACCCACGGTCTTAAGCAAGTGCGCTGTGCCATCCCCCAGTCCTGTGGGGGCTCTTTTGTTTTGCTTTGTTTTGTTTTGTTTGAAATAGGGTTTCCCTCTGCAGTCCACCACAAGCTGGCCTCAAACTCACAGCAGTGTTTTTGTTACTTTCTCATTGCTGTGACAAAAAAATACCCAATATAAAAAAAAAAACCCTAACATCCATAATTTAAGGGAGGAAAGATTTATTTAGCTCACAGTTTCAGAAGGACTCATACAGTCCAATTTTGGGGCAGTCGCCAGTGGTGGAGATACATAGCAGAGAGGTGTTTATCCCACTGGAGACAGAAGCTAAGCCAGTCTGAAGACTCAGGTAAGGGCTAGGGCTTTCCCAGGAAGACTCTGTAACAATGTTTCTTCTTCCTTCCTTTAATAACTTCAAGCTGCTACTTTCTCCTCTCCCGGGGTGGGTGTCCCTCCCCCATATTCTGGTCCACAAATCAATAACAAACACAGAAAAGCTCTGCCCTGGGTGCCTCCCAATCACAATGAATTGATATAATCCCTTCAGGTCAAAACCCAAACATCCGCCCCTTCCAGCCAGGTTCTGCCTCCCAGTAACACAGTTCGAAATACATGAGGCTTTTGGGGGAGACTAAGATCCAAACTACGGCACTCAGGTTCCAGAATGCTGGAATTGTAGCACCACATCTGGTGCTGAGGAATTGCACTTGCTAAGCACTCTAGCTGCTGTGCTATTCGTCCAGTCCCTTTTTTTTTGGTTTTGTTTTAAATGATTGTTTTAATTGAGCCAGGTCCTGTGGTACAGGCTTTTTATTCTTTTATTTTCATCTATTAATTTTTCTTTTTCTTTTCTTTTCTTCTTCTTTTTTTTCTTTTTTGAGACAGGGTCTTGCTCTGTAGCCCAGGCTGGTCCTGAACTCACTATGGAGCCCAGGCTGACCTTGTACTCATGGCAGTCCTCCTGCCTCAGCCTCCCGAGTGCTGGGATTACAGGCATGCCCCACCATGCCCTGTTTATGTGGTGCTGTGGAATTGAACTTGGGTACTTAACACTTGTCTTAACGCTTGTTAGGCAAGAGCTTTAACCACTGAGCAATTCCTCCAGCCCCCTATTCATTTATTTTCTCTATGTGTGTCATGTGCCACCATGCACAGCCTATATGGTGCTGGGAAATCAGACCCAGGGCCTTGCACTTGCCGGTCGAGTGCTATTAACCATTGAACCATGCCTTTAGCCTCTGTCTTAGGTATTTTTTTGGTGCTGTGACCCAGTACCTACTATCTACAAATGAGGGAAGGAAAAGTTTGTATTAGCTCACAGTATCAGAAGGTTGCTGGCCAGTAATGGGCAGCCAGCAAGAGTGGAAGCAGCTCCTCACGGCATTGCAAACAGGAAGCCAAGTCCCTGAAAGAAGGGAGGAAATAGCGTGTACCCTTCCAGGCCCTGTCCCAGTGATCTGCTCCTTCTGGGTCCAGCCTCAGTGTTCTGTCTCTTCCAGGTTGAAGCTCCTAATCCACTATAGCTTGCTAATCAATAATCCACCAACATCCCTAATGTATAATCTACCGCACACCTATAATAAACCACATGGCCATAATCCACCCCTCCAGACAGGGTACATCTCCTAACCACACATGGTTGTACAGATAATCGATAGCATCCAAACACTTGAGGCTTTGGGGGCCATTCCCAGATCCAAACCACAATGCCTTCTTTGTTTGTTGAGACAGGGTTTTGCTGCATTGCATAGGTTGGTCTTGATTTCCTGAGCTCAAGTGGTCTCCTGCCTCATCCTCCCAAATAGCTGGAACCGGTGACACTTGCCATTTCATCTGGCTCAAAACCTTATTATGATAGGATGTTACTTGATCCTTTTTTTTTTTTTTTTTTTTTTGAGACAGGATCTCTTTCTGCTGTCCAGGCTGGTCCTGAACTCACTATGTAACCCAGTCTGGTCTCCAATTCACAGCAATCCTCCTGCCTCAGCTTCTCTAGGGTGTGTGCCACCACATCCAGCTTTGATCCTCTGACCTTTTTGAAAGTACTACAATTGGCCCATTTTGCAGTTTTGAGAACCAAAGTGTCATACAAATAACATTTGTTTCCAGGTTAGCTACATAGTAAGTGACAAAACTTTGTAATCACTGGGAAGGTGAGGCAGCAAGATCACAAATTCAAGCCCCAACTGGGCACACCCTGTCTCAAAGCCAAAAAGGGTGACCCTGTCTCAAAGCCAAAAATAAAAATGTTCTGAAGACGTAGCTCAGTGTGAAGGCCGGGGTCTTTCTTGGGAGCTGTCACATCCGTAGGCTGACGGGATTTTGCTCCAGAACTACAACTCCCACAAGGCATTGAAGACCTTGTTTCCGGCCGGAGCTAACTTCCGGTCTTTCGGATGCTGACGTGCTCTTCCGGCCGTGGAGGCTAACTTGTGCGGTGGGGCACGCACGGTGAGGCCCGAGGCTCAGGCTGGTGGGTGGGGTGAGGGTCTTGAGTGCGCACATCATTCCGGGGCTGGGGCTTAGGGCGGGGAGGGCGGAGGGGGCGCCGCCTGGAGCAAGCAGAACTTTGAAAGAGCGGGGAGAGGCAGGGCGGGCTGAGCCCCTGTGAAGCTCAGGGAGGGATGTGGAGGATGAAGACGAATGGGATCCCGGGGGTGCATTGGCGGGGAGGGTTACAGGGATGCGAGGAGAAGCCGGTGGACTAGCGATTGGTCCCAGTGGAGCTGGGCGGAGGAGCGGAGGAGCAGCGGGAAGGCTGCCGCCGCGGAGGAGCGTTTTGAGCAAAAGCTAGAGTCCGCTGCAGATCGGAGGTTCCCTAAGTCAGGCACCCCCCGGAAAACCCTGTTCTGGCCACGTGCTGGCCTCTCAGAAGATCCCACCAGTTGGTGAGCACCCGGCGCTCCTGACAGAAGGCAGTGGATAATGCTGGTGCCTGGATCAATTTTTCCAGGGTCGTGAGCAGAGGTGGGAGGACGGGTCAGTGCTGGTGGCTTTTGCGCTGGTGTAGGGAAGCAGGTGCGCTTTGATGGGATCGAGAAGGATGGATTTCTAAGGGAGGGCGGCCAGGAGGATTGGCGTTACTTTGACATACTTGAGTGGACTTCTCTGTTCCTTTTCTCCAAAGATGAGGCTGCTGGCATTTGTGGTGTTGGCTCTGTTAGCTGTCACTCAAGCCGAGGAAGGAGCCAGGCTTTTGGCCTCCAAATCCCTGCTGAACAGATATGCTGTGGAGGGGCGAGACCTGACCTTACAGTATAACATCTACAATGTTGGCTCAAGGTAAGGAGGCCATGATCGGGCCCTTTGCTAGATTCTTTGTGCTCAGGTATGTGTTGGGTATCCTCAATGGTTAGGGATTTCCCAGTCTTGACTGGATGGGTGTATTTCAGGGCCTCATGTAGGAAGTAAAGGACATTCTTACATAAGCTACATGAAAACCATTTTCTACTTTTTGGATCGGAAGAGTTTCAGAGAAGGGAAGAAGCAAGAATTTTGAAACAAGATATAGAGAATATACAGCCTTGGTTACTTCAGGGTCCAAGTTTTAGCACTTCCTTCTTTAATTGGCTTATGAGTATTTTTGTTGTCATTCTTTCATTTATCCCCTTTTTCTCTTACATATCCACCTTCTCTTTAGCCTCCCTGTACTTGTGCCTTGCATGCAAATATACATACACACACACACACACGTGCACACACATATGCAGAGATTGAGGCGGGGATGGATTTTTCTGGGCATTTTTTGCATTTTGGTGCCCCTCAGCTTCCAGGCTGGCCTAGAACTCATAGCAATCCTCCTGTCTCAGCCTCCCAAGTGCTGGGATTACAGGCATGAGCCACCACGCCCAGCTTGGTGCTGGGGAATCCAACTCTGGTACCTAGCACTTGCATAGCACTTGGCTCTTCCTTGCTGAGCTCTTCCTCCAGCCCCTTTACCTGGATTCTTAAGTGCAACAGACCCAATCTTTCATTTTATCCCCTTTTTCTCTTCCATATCCACCTTCTCTTTACCCTCCGTGTGTGTGTGCCTTGCATGTACACACATACACACACAGATTGAGGTGGCAATGGATTTTTCTGGGCATTTTTGCATTTTGGTGCTCCTCAGCTATAGAACCCAGTCCTTTACCTGGATTCTTGAGTACAGCAGATGGAAGTTACTTTGTGATCCTCAATTCTGACTTTTAGGACAAGTAGGTAGGTTGCTTGTTGATCATGTTAATGTGACCACTACTCTTTCCCCCCTTTCTTTCCTAGTGCTGCATTAGATGTGGAATTGTCTGACGATTCTTTCCCACCAGAAGACTTTGGTATTGTCTCAGGTATGCTCAATGTCAAGTGGGACAGGATTGCCCCGTATCCTTTTGGCTGTGGTTGATGAAGAAGGAGGAAGACGACATTGCAAAGCAGCAGACCTGGGAGCCTGCAACAGGCTGGATGCTTAGCTGTGCTCCTGGCCCGAGGTGAGGCAGCGGAGACTGGCAAAAGTGGTGTGAGTTTGAATAGAGTAGATCTGAAGGAGGTGCTTGAAATTGAAATTTAGCTCATCAGGCTGGAAACAGTTAAAAGCGCCTACCTAGCAAGCACTAAGACAGCTGCGAAGTACCCGAGTTTGATTTCCCAGCACCACCTAAGCCGGGCATGGTAGTGCATGCCTCTAATCCCAGAAGCAGGATTGCTATGAGTCCAAGGTCAGCCTGGGCCACTCCAGCTCCTGTTTTGTTTTCTCAATTGAGATAGAGTCTCATTCTGTACACCATGTGGTCCTGAGCTCACTATGTAGCCCAGGCTGGCCTTGAACTAATGTCAGTCCAGCATCATCCTCTAAGAGCAGGGATTACTGGCATGTGCAGCCACGACCACTTAATAGTCTCCCATGGAGCTATATCCCAAGCCCCTGGCTGATGTTAAAAAGTCTTTAGATTCAATTAGTTTCTTTTTCTGATCTACTGATTTGTTAGTATTGAACTGGATGCTTGGTGCTTTTTTCTCATATGAGTGAGAACTATATTTAAGTTTTTTGGTAAGGGTAGATATTCTGTTTGTATTTTTTTTCTATTTCTTTGTATTTGTAAGAATTTTATTATAGTCAGTGAAAGATTCTCTGTGAAGTTGACATAGATTGTTTTTGAAACTTAAAAAACCTTGCTACTAAATATATCATAGCCCCCTAAAATTTAGCAGCGGGCAATTAGACAAGGTGGCATATTCTTACAATTCCAGAATTTGGGAGACAGAGGCAGGAGATTGTGAGTCCAGGCCAGTCTTAAAAAAAAAAAAAAAACTGGATGTGATGGCACAGGCTTATAATCCCTATAATCCCAACATTTTGGGAAGCTGAGGTAGAATGATTGCACTTTCGGTTTCCATATAAGCAACTTAGCAAGACCCTGTCTCAAAAATTAAAAGGGTCTCAGGACATAGCTCGGTGGTGGAGTGTCCCTGGGTTCTTTCTCTAGTGCCGCAAGAAGACGTCACACCAACACTTCTGACTTTAAAAAGTCCAAATTAGCAGGTCTGAAATCACAGTATCTTGGCAGCTGTCTCAGGAGTTGTGCATTGGGCCCACGTTAGCTTCATCTTCTCCTTAACCCTTGGACCAGTGCTAGCAACGTCTCCCATACTGTGGTCTTGCGGCCCCTTAAAGCTGGTTACTTCAACTTTACCTCGGCAACCATTACGTACCTGGCCCAGGAGGATGGACCTGTTGTGGTGAGTTGCCCTTGGTTTTGCTTTCCCTTAAAAACCTTTGCAGGAAATGGCCACAGAGGCCACTTGGTTCTGAAGGAGATGAGGTTGCCCCGAATCCTGTGAGGCGCTGAGAAAGAGTGATTCAGATTGCAGAGTTCGGCCTAGAGCAGCTGAACTGGAACGGACAGGAGCTCCGTGTCATTGCCTTCCTCTGTGTTTCTCGCCCTTCCGCTTGGTACAGAAGGTGCTGCCAGCTCGGTACTGTCCTTGCCCTTCATCTTGGGCCCTGCCGGGTTACTCATGCTGTGCTCTTCTACTCTCCCTGCTCAGAATGTCTGGTGTGTCACGTTGGAGCTGAGTGTCACTGGCTGTTGCTGCTCCCCTCCTGTGGTCTGGCTGCCCTGTGTCTTCCCCAGCTGTCTCTCCCACCTGCTCCGCAGACCCCCAGCCTAGCTGGTCCAGCTCCTCTCTGGGCTCCGCGCCCCCTCAGTGCTTCTGCTTTTTCTCTTTGCCTCTGTTCTGTTGGGACCTCGCTCTCCACTTCACTACCTGACACCTTCCTGAGAACTAGCTTTAAGTGGTGCCTCTTTTTTTTTGTCTTCTTTAATTCGTATTGTCTTTTCCTATTCCTTTTTTTTTCCCTTTCTGGGATAGATCTTGCTGTGTAGTCCAAACTGGTTTGAACTCACTGTGTAGCCCAGTTAGACATAGGACTCAAGGCAATCCTCCTGTCTCAGCATCCGAGTGCTGGGATTACAGGCATGCGCCACCACACCCAGTTGTATGTGGGGCTGAGGAATCGAGTTTGGGCACTTTGCATTTGCTAGGCAAGTGCTTCAATCGCTGAGCTACTCCTCCAACCGCGATTTATTTATTCGAGACAGCGTCTTCCTCTATAGTCTAGGCTAAACTCAACAGTCCTCCTCCCTTGGCCTCCTGAGTGCCAGGATTGAAGGCGTGTACCAGCATACCCAGCTACTACGTGGTGTTTGGGGATCTAACCCAGGGCTTCATGCTTCAAAGGCAAGCGCTGTAATCACTGAACTGTGCCCCCAGCCCCTAAATTTTCCTTTTTATAAAAACATGGAATGCATAATCCTAGCTATGTTTTCACATCTGTCAGTTCTGCTTTCAAACCTACCTGAGGACTTTGCTTCCACCTGGTACTTGATGGGTTAATAGACTTAAGAAAGAAAGGCTCAGCTGACACCTTAGAACAAAGTTGTTTGCAGTGTGCTCCAAGCTTCTGGCTTCCTCTTCAAAGCAAAGAATGTGCCCAAGCTCAGCAATCTGGTAGGGTATATATCCGGGTAAGGCGTTCTACCCTTCACGTCTTATTACCACTCGACGACGCCTCACGCTGGCTCCATGAAGTGGGCAAGAGTATTTCTCCTTGAAGAAGGAATAAATGCTTGCCAAAGGCAGCTTCACCTTTGCCAAAGATTGAGCTTTACTTTCAGTTGGATGGCTGGCCTAGCCTGCTTAGTAAGTGCATATCAGGTAGTGTTTCTCAGATCTCCTGCCTCCTAATTTATTCCTCTTTTCAACATACTAAAAGAGTTATCCAACTCTGTCTATCTAGCTCAAAAGCTTTTCCTGATCTTTTCTTCCCTTTTCAGTAGTTGAGGTGGATCCCAGGGCCTCACACGCTGAGCGAGCACTGTGCCCTGTGCTACACCTTTGGAACTGCCATTGCCTTGTCCTCTTAAGTTTGAGCCATTTTGGGGACTAAGAGTTGGGTGATTAGAGTGGATGGTTTCAGGCCCTCTACCCAGAGGGGATGAATTGGAGGCTTGCCTGATGTCCTGTTCTTTTCAGATTGGCTCCACCAGTGCACCTGGACAAGGAGGAATTCTGGCTCAACGAGAGTTTGATAGGAGATTCTCCCCCCATTTTGTAAGCTTTTCATCACTCTCGTTCTCTGTCTCTTCATTTCCCTGCTCTGCAAACACCCTGTGGGCTCTGGAAGTTGACTTCCTTAGACAAGTTGTTGATTGGTTTTGCTGTGTCTGGTTTTGTGGTGGCCAGTATGGACAGCCTTCAGATGTCCTGATTTCACCATGTCCAGGGACATTTGTCCCTGGACATGGCCATCACAGTTGCCAGAACCATAAAGCTGGCCTTTTCCTCTACTCAGGCTTGGCTGAAGCCCCACTTTAAGAGTCCTAGGTCTGTCATGTGACTTAAAATAGTATCTGGTTTAAGAGATCATAGAGCTTTGGGAAGATAAAGTGGGAACTTGGCCATGGTTTAGGTTTGGGGAAAGTGTTGTAACTAAAATACTGAATGAAGGAATTCATATATTCAGTGAGTAACTGTAAAGTTCCTTATTATGTGTTCATTCTGGATTTTGCTTTGGGAAAACAGTGATCAACATGACAGTCCCTTCCACTAAGGTTGTGTGGGCTCGTAGAGGACTCACCAGGTAATGGAATTGTTACACAGGTAATGAAATTGTTACACGAGAGGTTGTGTGCAGGGTGCCAGGGGAGCAGTGGCAGGAATACCTCACCATCTTCCCTTCACGGAGAGTCAGACAGGCCATGTCCTGGGAAGAGTGAGCAGCTTGTGTTGGGGAAAAAGTGCAGCGGGATCCAGGAACAGGAGGAGTTTGTGGAGCATGGAGGGCAGGTGTGAGGTAGAAGAACAGAGGGAGAGGCCACAGGGAGGCTGCCAGCAGGGGACAGTGCCTGGACATCTCCCTTCTCAGCACTGAGTGGGACCCGGGGAGGGTCACCCTGAGTGGGTGGGGTTAGGCCTTTGGCTTCCCATCTTGAAAGGTGGTTAGGTTGCCACTGCTATTCTCTGTCAGGCATGGCCAGAAAACTTTCCTGGCCAAAGTTCTGCCTAAAACTTGGGTTAGACTGGTCCCTTGTTGATTGGATCCATTCCTTCCCTGTCCTCTCCCCTGTGCCCTCATGCACACTTCTGAGCAACTCTTTGGTTCCCTCCACAGCTGGACTGGGCAGCCTTCGGGGTCATGACCCTGCCCTCCATCGGCATCCCCCTACTCTTGTGGTACTCTAGCAAGAGGAAGTACGACACTCCGAAAACTAAGAAGAACTGAGTGGGGCTTCCATGCCCTCCTCTCCCAAGAAATCGGTGCTTTCCAGACCCCCAAGGGCATCTTAGATGCAAGTTTCTTCGCCTTCCCGCCAGAGCAAAGGACCAGGCTTGGGAGTCAGTGAGAGCCTGCTAGGTTCTGCCATGAAGCCATAGAAAGAGGAATGCCTTGGGCCACGGCCCTGAGCCCAGAGGGCCCTCTGGGGCCCCACTGAGGTGCTCTTGGCATACTGCTGGCGATGCAAGCTCTCAGGGGTCCAGAAGGAGCCTTCCACAGGCTGCCGGACTCCACCCTACCCTCCGCATCCCCTGTCAAGGAGGGTAGAAGATGAATTGCAAGTACAGGACTCTTGGAGGCTACCCAGTTTCTTTCCTGGGTTTGGGAAGCGCTTACTAAGTGGTGTTTTCTAATAAAAACAGATACCACACCGACTGGTCTATTTTCCCATCAGTCAGATGAGCAGAAGAGGTTGCTGGACATGGACCTGAGCACCCTAGCTCTTGGGCAAACGGGCCAACTTCAGTCTCCTTGCCAAAGGGTCGTGGGTGTGTGCCACAGACACAGCTACCCCACTCGAGCCCTTTGCTGCCATCCCCTCTCTCCATCAGTCCCCACACACACCCTCACCTGCTGGCCTGCTAGGGAAGGTGATATGCTGGGAGCTGCTCTTCTGCCCAGAGTCTTGGCCTCATCTGGTCACTGGCTGTTCTTGAAAAGCTGGCTCTTAGGCCCATTCTCTTCAAGAACTAGCTTTTCTTGAGCTTGAGTTTGTTTGAGCTCAGCCTGGAAGAAGTGCTGGATGGATCTTCTGACTTGGGCCCTGAGCCTGGCCTGTGGAAGGCAGTGGCTTTAGCTGCAGCAGCCACAGGGAGAAGCCGGTGTAAGCTGACTCTGTCCAACCCAGGAATGCCGTGGTGAGAACAGCCTCCCAGGCAGGAGGGAAACCCAACAAACGCCAGCTTTGTTCCTGCCACCAAGATTCCCGGTGGACTGAGCTCCCCTGCCCAACCGGTTTAACCTTTCTTTGTCCAGCAGTGGGAGCTTCTAGGCCCCAGGAAGATGAAAAGGACATGGGAACAGCGGGAGGCTCCCAGTGGAGTGGCCCTCCACCGCCTCACATTCTTCTTTCAGGGCCTGCAGCTTGGATACCCTGCGACTGGCCAGGTCAGAGAGCAAGGAAGATCTGTTTGCTTTTATTTACTGTGTTCCTGGTGGGGACCTAGAAGTTGGAGAATGGGGAGAAAAGGGCAGCGGGTCAGAGGCTCAAGCCCAGCACAGGTGTGGGTGGGAAGAGCTTGTTTGATAGGTGGCACCTTGGCTCTAGGATTCTTCCGTCCACGGAGTCTCCACCCGAAACAATAAGTTAACCTATGGGAAAAAGTGTTCTGTTTATAGCAAGGCGTGTGCTTTGTAATAACTGGGAGGTAAGAGAGGGTTTCTTGCCCAGTGTGCGCTCAGAGGTACCGCTGTCTCGAAGCTGGGTGGCTAGTCAGTGCTTTCTCTTGCAGGACTCAGTCCTTTTGTCCTTGTTACAGGGAAAGCCTGGGAGGGGAACCCAGGAGACTGTGGGGGTTGGGGGCACAGACAAGAAAAGCATTATGAAGGCAGCTTGTGTTGCGGGCACCTTGAAAAGAGGCCAAGAGCAGAGAGTTCATCTCTCAAGAGCTCAGCTTCCTTGGAGTCAGAGTGGAATTTGAACCTCGCATAAGTAGTTTCAGAGAATGTAAGAGCTTCTAAAATCTATAGACAGATGGACTCAGCTGGAGTAGTTGGCTTAGGTTTGAGCCCTCTTACCTTCTTGAGGTAATGCAATAGCAGGAGAGGCAGCAGCCCTCCTCCGCCTAACTGGGAACAGCCCACGGGAGCCGTCAGCTTGACCCCAGGCCGTGTGCTCATCCGAGGGAATACTGATCTCACATCCTTTCTAGAGATTGGGTACCAAACTGAGGCTCCTCCCCAAAAGGCAACACAGGTAGGACCCAGCTTCCCACATGTACCACTCCCCTTTGCCCTCTGCAACCAGCCCCCACCCTCTTGCTCCCACATCGCCCAGACTGGCATCTGCCTGCTCACCCACACACCCAGCCTGGTACCAGGAGGAGCAGGTGCTGCGATTTGTGCCCCACTGTGTCCTAGGCCTTTGGATTCCACATGAAGAAATGAATAGGAAAGGGTATGAGGATTCCACAGCTGGGAGTAGGGCAGCTGTTTGTTTGAGAAGTGGGAGACTGTCAGGGCTGGCCCCTTGAGAGCGGTGCTGAGCACAGGGGAGGCAGCACTAGCTCGGTCCCCCCCAGCCACTCACTAGCTCTGTGATTGCCGGCAGTGAACCCCTCACCACAGAGCTTAATTCCTCATACAGATGATTGTGAGGTTGTTCCACGAGAGCATTCGTAAGGGCCCCTCACCAGTAAAATGGTGCAAGTGTTTTTTCTCCTAGTTTTATGTTTTGTTTTGTCATGGGATACTGAGGATTGAGCTCCGGACCTTCAGGCTGAGCTGCATTCACAAGTCCATTTTCACTTTTGATTTTGAGACAGGGTCTCACAAAATCATTAAATTGCCCTGGCTGGGCTTGAATTTACAATTCTCCCACCTCAGCCTCCCAAAGCGCTGGGATTACTGGTCCATGCCACTGAGCCTGGATCTCCCGTTTTGTGAAGAAACCATCACTGCCACTTTCTCTTTGGGGCCAGCCAGGTAACGTCAGGCAGCATCTGCCTTTTTCTTTTCAACCAGGGCAAGAATTTTAGAGCAAGGATGGGTCTTCTCATTTAATAAATTGGGAGGAAAAAAGCAAAGGGGGTTATCGAAGGTCAGCAGTGACAGGCATCTAGCCTTTAGGGTCTCATTCTAGTCCAGGCTGGTCCTGAACTCACTGTGTAGCCCAGGCTGGCCTCAAACAGCAGTCTTCCTGCCTCAGCCTCCCAGTGCTGGGATTACAGACATGCGCCACCACGTGCAGTTTATGTAGCTCTGGGGAATCAAACCCAGGCCCTTGCCCTTGCTAGGCAAGCGCTCCAGTCATTGTGCTATTCCTCCAGCCCTAGCATTTTTATTAACTACTATGCACCCAGCATTTATGTGCCATTATTTGTACATTTCTAGTTGAACATTTTGGGCTTGAGGGCATAGCTCAGCGGTTAAAGTGCTTGCTTACCAAACACGAGGCCCTGGGCTTGATACCCCAGCACCACATAAACCGGGTGTGGTGGCACACAACTAGTTGAACGTCTGCGTTTTACACATGAGGGATTAATGTTTCCCAATAGTGAGTTGCCAGAGCCCGCCAAGGTGGCCCGAGCCTCTCCCACCAGACCCCAGTACCTCCGAAGTCCCTATCCCTCTGTCCTCTGCCTTGGGGGAGGAAGCGAGGCTGAGGCAGGCACCACCCCCAGGCTGTTATCAGGGAAAGGGGTGGAGGAGCTGAGCAAATATCCTGCCGGCTGGTATCCACAACAAGCCCTGAATGCTGTGTGTGCTGAGTTGCCTGGTCACCCTGTTCCTGTTGGCTAAAGCCAATGCCTTCCTCAGATGTAGCTGCCCTGGTAATTGCTCCTCCCTGTATTTTCCTTGCAAAAAAAATATATACAATGTTTCCTCCTCCACTGCTGTAACCTGCCTCTTAAAGAGACCAGTCCACAGTTCTGAAGCCGATTTTGGGAGGATAAAGAACCCCACTGACGCTATGAAGTTCTTGCTGCTAAGTGGATAGATGTCCTCTTTCTCCTCTCCCCAGCTGCTCCCTGGTCCTGTTGGAGAGAGTGAAAGATTCACAGGGTGTCAGGCTCCCACCTCTGGACACCTTGGGGTGACCTCAGCTTGGCTTTGTGCACCTGTTCCCACAGGAGCCTGCGCCCTGTAGCTGCCCTTTGTTCAGGGAATGCCAGGGACAGGGCAGTGGTACCGAAGCAGTTAAAGGCCTGGGCACAGCACTGTCTCGGGTGTTTGAAGTAGGGCGGGGAAGGGAAGGGCTGGTGTAGTTGGAGAGGCAGCTGGTCTGGACTGGAGTGAGGTCCCCCTGTCTCCGATGTACACTTCTGGACTATGAGCAGCTCCCTTAGCGAAAGAGACACCCATCGAGGTCCTGGGCTGGATCCTGACAAGGATTACCTGAAGCAGGACTGTCTCCTGTGCTGAACTCACCACCTGAGGACAGAAACAGGCCCTCATCTTTGGGATAGCTCCCTGGTCTGGTGAGTTGCCTTCTTTCCTGGGTCTTTACCCAAGGTGCAGGTGTTTCCCCAAAGCCGAGGTAGCTGGCTGTGGCGAGCTGTTCCCAGCTCCTCCAGCCAATCTCCTGCATTCTGTGTCCATTCTTAGAGACCATTGTGTGTGTACGTGCAAAGTGAAATGGAGAAACGGAGTCACAATAACGGGCACTGATGAGTTAACACAACTTGTGTCACAAATGAGAATCCCATATATTCTTTTTTAATCTTCGTAATCCTAGAGGGTTAACAGGCCCTAATCCTTTTATTAAAATGTAAGGTTGAGAAAAGGTACAGTACTAACCCATGCCAGCTCGGAGGTAATTGGTAAGACAGTTCAGACTCAAGTCCATCTGATGCTAAGGTTCATCCTATTGAATTTCGGCCTTTTTTTTCTTACTCAAAAGGTACGAACACCAAGATCGCCTCTGGGATCTTAAAATCTTTGAGACTCTAATTCTCCCAGGGTCCCCTTCTTCTTGTACCTAACATTGTTTGTCTATCCCGGGGGGTTAACTGTAAAATTTAAAGGACCACCGGCCTGGTGGCAGAGGCCTATAATCCCAGCCCTCTGGGAAGCTGAGACAGAAGGATCACAAGTTCAAGCCCAGCCTGGGCACCTTAGCAATGTGGACAGATGCTGTCTTAAAACCAGAACTAAAAAAAATGGGCCGAGGATGGAGCTTAGGCCCAATCCCCGGCAACACACACACACACACACACACACACACACACACACACACACACACGAAAAGACCACTAGCTCACACCTGAGAGCCAGGGACCCCCAGATTCCAGGTCAGCCCACCCATCATCCTAGGGGTTCCCTGCTCCGCTCTTCTCCCTCTGGCTGGTTCCTGGGATTTGATGGGTTAATTCCCTGAGTCACAGTGGCCAAAGTCTTGTCAGGTGTGTCCCTCTGGACCTCAGACCCTCTCTTGCTCCACCCTTCTGGCACAGCACCAGAAGGTGTTACAAGTATGGGGAGGTAGCAAGAACTGATTGGTCTTGTCACTTTCTTCCCTGTTGCCCACATACCATGGCTAGTCTGGTCTCTGGACCGTGATGGAACAAGCAGATAGCTACGGGCCCAGGAAAGAGGAGGAGGACAGGTTCCTAAATTCAATTTGCGATCAATTAGAAGCAAGCCAGAGCACCTGTAATCCCAGTAATAAGGGAGGCTGAAGCAGGGGGATTAAATGTTCAAGTTCCACCTAGACAATGCGACCCTTCCCCAAATTTAAAAAATCAGCAGGGCTTGGGATGTAGCTCAGTGATAGAATGCCCTTAGGTTTGATCTCCAGGACCAAAGGGAAAAACAAAATCCATGTAAATTACCACCATCTTTGTAATACTAGACTCACTAATGGGCTGGAGGAATGGCTCAGCGGTTAAAACGCTTACAAGGCTGAGTTCCCCAGCATCGCATAAAATTGGGCATGGCATTGCACATCTGTAACCTGGAGGCTGAGACAGGCTGTTCTTCTGAGTCCAAGGCCAGCCTCGGCTATAGAGTGAGACCCTGTCTCAAAAAGTAGAAAAATACTAGACTCACTTATAAATCAAGGGAGGAGGGGCTGGAGGAATGGCTCAGCGGTTAAAGCGCTTGAGCAAGCCCTAAACCAAGCGCTAAGCACTCGAGTTCGATTCCCCAGCACCACATAAACTGGGCGTGGTGGCTCACACCTATAATCCTAGCACTTGGGAGGCTGAGACAGGAGGATTGCCCTGAGTCCAAGGCCAGCCTGGGCTCTGAAGTGAATTCAGGACCAGCCTAGACCACAGAGCGAGACCCTGTCTCAAAAAAACAAAAAAGAAAAAAGCTGCACATAAATCAAGGGGAGGGACTGGAGGACCAGCACAGCCATAAAAGCACTTGCCTTGCAAGTGCAAGGCCCTGGGTTTGATTCTCCAGCACTGCCTAAACGTGGTGGCGCACACCTGTAATCCCAGCACTCGTGAGGCTGAGGCAGGAGTATTGCTGAGTCCAAGGCCAGCCTGGGGTAGATAGTAAGACTCTGTCTCAAAAAAATGAAGGAGAGATTTTTTTTTTTCTGGTACTGGAAATTGAACCTGGGGAGCTCTAGGGCTGACTTAGATTCCCAGCCCTTTTTATTTTGAGACAGGATCTTGCTGTCTTTCTCTGTGCAGTACTGGGCATTGTACCCAGGGCCTTTGCTCTGAGTCACTCCCTTAGCCCATTTTTATTTTTGATTTTGACACAGATTCTTGCTAAGTCACTGAGTTGCCCAGGCGGAGCTCGAACCTGCCTCATCCTCCCTCACGGCTGGCTGTGCACTGCACTGTTGCTGACTATTAGGAGAGGGAGTGTGGTTAGATTAGAATGGAGGGGTTCTTGACTGTCCTACCAACTTTGAATTCCAGAATTTACCTGTGTCTTTTGAGTTCTGAATGCATGTGAATGCTTCCTGTGAGTAGGTGGCTTTCCTGGCACTGTTACCTGTTCCTTCTTGTATTTGTAATAACCCTTCCTGGGTCCTCTTCTGTTTGTCTGACACGTGATAGGTGCCCACGTGACACCCATGCAGGAATGAATCCTCTCCATCTTTATTTCACCTTTAATTTCCTGGGGTTGAGCTGCTCTCTGGCAGTTGACAGCGAAGTCAGAAAGATTGGTTCCAAGCCACCCATGCTAAGCACAGTCAGCTGATGGTGAGGACCCTGGGGAGCTCCTGCCATAGAAGAGTGTCCAGGGTACACAGGTGGGAAGGAAGAGTAGCTGATACAGCCTCTACATGGACCAGGAGTGGTAGGGCCTGCCTATAATCCTAGCATGTGGGAGGCTGAGGCAGGAGGATTGCTGTGAGCTCAAGGCCACTACCTGGTGAGTTCAGGACCAGCCTGGACTGCAGAGTGAGGCCCTGTCTCAAAAAATAAAAGAAAAAGGGGAGGGGCTGGGGCATAGCTCAGCAGTTAGAGTGCTGGCTTCATATGCGCAAGGCCATCAGTTCAATTCCCCAGCACAACAAAAATTAGCCAGGTGTGGTAGGGCATGCTGATAATCCCAGCACTCAGAAGCTGAGACAGGTAGACTGCCATGAGTTCAGGATCAACCTGGATGACAAAGTGAGACCTTAAAAAAAAAAAAAAAGATGAGCGCCTTCTTCCCTGAGGCTGAAGCAGCCCTGCCAAGCCTTTCTCGGGAGGCAGGGGGGAAAACTGTGGATTAATGGTTTACTTCCTACAGGAAAAGAAGGACAGGGTCCTGAGCTCATCAGATAGTGCAGGCTAGGTTAAATTTTGAACCATCAGAGGGACTCGAGTGACCTTGCCTCCCCAGAGCCAGGTGACATAGAGGACGAGCCACCAGACCATGTCCTCGTCCTTGTTGTCCTCCCCACCCCCAGGTTTATTATCTGGCTCTTTTCCATTACTGCCCCCCACGCATCTCAAGGACCACAGGACCAAATGCAGGAAGCCTCCTGAGCTTTGAGAGGGCCAGCCCACCCCCACCACACCCTTTCCTGCCCAGCCAATCAGTCGCTACCCACAGGTCCTGCTCCAGGGTTTGCTGGCCAGAAACAGAGCACAGCCCTGTCCACCCCAGTGCTTCGTTCAGATTTCCAAGATGATAAGAAAGAGAAAATGAACTTTGACTTTCTTTGAAACCCCTGTCTAATTTCTCTTGGAAGCTGCTTCCTTTTTGCGGCTGAGGCCAGGGAGATGGGTTGCAGCGGGAGCAGCAGCTTTGCTGGGTTCTGTTCGAGGCTGGCCAAGCGCTCTCTTGGGGCTTGTTGTCTTTGGTTTCAGAAGAACTCAGGTTCGTCTCAACCGTCGGCTGGCATGGTGACCTTGAGCAAACCTCCTTAGCTCTCCATGGACCCATGTCTGCAGACACAAATTCAGAAATGATCCCAGGGGCTGCACCAGGAGATGAGGCGGCAGCTGGCTAACCCTTTCCCCTGGGGTCTGAGGGTACGTAGGTGTGTCAGGGCCCTCCAGCCCCCAACTGTCGCCAAATGCTGAACAGATGTGCAGTTAGCCGTGATTTCTCTGATGTTTTTCCTGCTGTTTCCTGAGATGAGCCCAGTTGCGCTGGATCAAGAATCTATAAACTTTCTTTCTTCCTTTTTTTTTTTTTTTTTTTTTTTTGAGACAGGGTCTCGCTCTGCAGCCCAGGCTGGTCCTGAACTCACTATGAAACCCAGGCTGGCCTTGGACTCATGGCAGTTCTCCTGCCTCAGCCTTCTGAGTTTGAACCACCACCACACAGGGCTTATGTGATGCTGGGGAATCAGACTCAGGGCCTGGCACTTGCTAGGCAGTCTAACCACTGTGCCATTCCTCCAGGGCTACAGACTTTCCATGAAGAGCCACAAAAAATTTTTAGGTATTGTGGATGTTGTGTTAAGCTTTCCCTGTGGGGACTTGAACAAATAAATGTCTGTTCACCTGGGTCGGGCACAGGCTAGAGTAAAATCATGATTACGCTGATGCCCAGCTTGGTGACCCAGTGTGTCTCCGGGGGTTACTTACAGAGTGTGGGTGAGGGGTTACTTCGGGACAGAACTGACTCAAAGGCAGCTGCATCTCGGAAAAGCCCAAGCATAGGTGACTCAGACCACAGCAGCCGCAGGGCCCTCCTCTGCACTTAACAGCTCTGGGCTAAGGGAGTCTCCTCCCCCCTGACTGAGTGCTGCTTCTATTGATACGACCCTGGGGAGGGGCCTTGTGGCTCTAGCAAGTTTCTCCTGTGAGTTGTTTCCTTCCGGAATCTCATGAATTCCCCTCCTCCCTCCAGGAGTGAATGTTTTAATTAGGAGGAAGTGCAGGACAGCAGTGAGCCACAAGGTCTCTGTTGGAACTGTCATCTTTGTTGTCATAAATGTAAAAAAGCCACCCACTTTATGTAAATGAAAAACCATAACTGTGTTCCTGTTTTTTAAAATTTATAGATACTGAAATTAGAATTTCATATAACTTTATGGGTCGGGCTGGGGGCGTAGCTCAGCAGTTAGAGCACTTGCCAAGCAGACAACATCCTGGGCGTGTTGGTGCAAGCCTGTAATTCCAGCCCTGAGGAGGCTGAGGCAGGAGGATTACTGAGTTCTAGGCCAGCCTGGGCTCCATAGTGAGTTCAGGACCAGTCTGGAACTGCCTCAATAATAATAAGTTTTATGTGTCTCAAAGTATTAATCTTCTTTTTTCAGTCCTTCAGAAAAGAGAACCAAGTAGATTTGGCTCAGGAGTTTACCAACCCAGGTAATAATATAAATTACGTGGAGCAGCATATTATTTCTGTCTTTTCTGGCTTTTCTTTTGTTTTGTTTTCTTTTTTGAGACAGGGTCTTGCTCTGTAGCCCTGGCTACTCCAGGCTTCTGTCTTCTCTTAGAAGGGAACAGTTTGGCAGGGTCCTCCACCTCTCAAAGGACAGAAAGCTGCTGATGATTACTGCTCCTGCTCCACTTGATTGCACGCTGTGTTTTCATCAGAAGTTACCTATAACTAGTTCCCACCATTTCAATGTTAGTGTCAGTTTGTGGGTTAACACTTAATCTTGAGGGTGGAGAAAGAACACAGTGGTTATAGCGCTCGCCTTGTAATTGCTAGGCCTCAGTTCAGTTCCCT